>JAHPZR010016608.1:0-18766 GCA_019787425.1 Platygyra sinensis | reverse complement strand
TCTGAAGTATACTAGATCGAAATTCGAGGCCAGTGTGGTTCATTTGCGACTTAATAGCTATATCAGTACAGTACCTTCCGATCGTCAGAATTACCCAAGGATAACAATAAGGTGACAGGCCTGCGCGACTCCCATTCACGTGTAGTAGCCGCTTAGGAAGTTTTGCCACTTTTGTATGGTACGATCGGAGGATCTTTGAATATTTCGCTAAGCACTAATCCTGTGTTTTCAGGGAGACATTTCGTCAGAGTAAAGCCGTTAGAGGTCATATTTCTGTGTGGCTTCCGCTGTTATCCGCTTGTAATTTGCAGAGCTTGACACCTCTGTTTTTTTTGCCAGTGTTTTTTTCTCTTGATATTGCAAGATATGTTTTAGGTTCTCTCAAATGTTAGCTCTGGAGGAATAAAGTTTGAAATATTCCTTTGGCATCTCGTTTATTTGGATGGCTTATTTTCACTGAGTAATATTACGGCAGGGATCCAAATGTAAATGTTTTGCGGCGTTTTCATTGAGGACAAAAAGCTTGACTCTAATTTGCATATATGGCGACTGTAACGCGATACTTTTGTTTACATTTCACTTCTGTTGTGCTTTCGAGATACGTTTGCTCGTACACTCTTTTCTTTTCTAAGGATGTTATTTTTCCGGCCCAGACTGAATATTCTTATTTTTCTGCCGATTTTAGGCTGAAAATATTCTTGTGTTATTCTTACATTATAGCTTATGGCATTTTCGTTTTATTTAGAATTGATTAGGCTATCAAGTACAAGTGTTTGGTTTCTGGATCTGGATCGCGTTCAGCACATTGTGCATGTGCTCTGGACACCACTTTTCGTAGCGAGGCCAAGATGTCACGTCAAAATATATTCTTATATAAAAAAGAGTTCATATCAAGACAATTGGTTTTTTTTTTTAGTATCTGACTAGAACAATAACGTTCAATATTATTGTTTCAATGAGCAGAAATATAAGAAAGCGGGGGCAGCTTTAGTGATAACTATTACTAGTGTTTATGAAAATATCATGCAGGGCAAACAAGAAATGCAGCAGTCAGGTCAATGAAGAGTTTCATATCTCTGTTTAATTCAGAGTTGTTCCACACGGTTCTGTTCAATCCTAAGTTTGAATGTCTTTGATCTTTTCGCTATTCCAGAATGAATTTCGTGAGTACCCCTCCCTGTTGCGTCATGCGGTGTCTCTAGGCCGTAGGATCCAGGATCCGCTGGCCGAGTTCGCTGCGCTGTGTGTTGAGGAAGATGAACTTCTGTGTTTAAGACTGCATCCGTTCCAGGTATGTTTTAAAGTGTACGAGACTCGCAATTTTTTATTACGGTTTTTTTGTAACACAGCTTCAAGTTTTCGTATGTGTCGTGTGTGTGCTGATGCAAGTTTTTAGGAATCCAAAATGCTTAATTAAAGACTTTCTTCACCTTTCAGGACCACGTATCCAAAGAGCATCTTGTCAAAAGTCTTCATCAGGAATTCGTGACCGTAGTAAATGACGTAGGGGTTGACCCCAACCGGCTTTTGGAGCATCCCCATACTGTCGCACTGCTGCAGTTCGTGTGTGGACTGGGACCCAGAAAAGCGTCATCTTTATTGAAGGTACTTTAAGTAGAGTTGTCAAGTTGTTTCCAATGTACTGAGAATAAGTACCTGCTAAATAAGGAGGAACTTCAAGACCTTCCCATATAGCCCTTACAGTATTTTACAGTTAATTCAAGTCGAAACGCCTATTGCACGGTGCAGTTGATTTGAATGTTAACCTGATATGGTCCGGGGCAATAAGTCACCAGACGCATTCATAACCTTCCTTTACTTCTTAAGGTTTTAGAGCGCAGGATAAATAATTCATTTGTGAGAATTACAGTCAAACTAAGTGAAGCGTACCCCTCAAAATTGCACTAATGAACTGATTATTTGAAACTTGAACCCGCTAGTCTTTTCAAGAATGCAATAATGAATTGATTATTCGAATATTGAACTCGCTCGTTCAATCCAAGAATACGGCTAACGGGTTCCGTTTTCGAAAAATCAATTCACTATTGCATACTACAAAAGACTAGTAGTTTTCAAACCTACTAGTCGCAACAGCGAATTGATTTTTCGAAAACGGAACCCCATTAGCCGTATTCTTGGACCGAGCGAGCGAGTTCAATATTCGAATAATCAATTCATTATTGCATTCTTGAAACGACTAGCGCGGTTCAAGTTTCAAATAATCAGTTCATTCATGCAATCTTGAGGGGTACGCTTCACTTAGTTTGACTGTAACGTATCACAAATACCTCATACTAACGGAGTTCGAGGTCCGTACTGTAAGTTACGGACCGTGTTTTTCCTCTTTCGATTTATGACCCAAACACAACAACAACAACAACTTTTATTTATAGAATAAATGTCCAGCGTAGAAAGGACTGTTCCGCAAATAGCATTGCTAGTCTGGGCGTAACAGTCATACAAATTAATTACAAAAATTTAATAAATTTACAATAGGAGACTTACATAATTTTTAAACAGATTGTACCAACACGAAGCGCGCATGTCATAAATCGAAAGGGAAATGACGGGGATCCGTACCTTACCGTACTGACCGAGAAGACGAGGCGTCTGACGAGTTAGAAAACGATTTCTATTCACAAACAAGAGCTTTAAGTTTCTGACGAACCTCGAAAGCAAAACAAGTCAATTTGAAAATTGTTTTTAAGTTGTCAGCACGCTTTAATACACAATTTAGAGTAAAAGAAGGTTGTAACTTTTACTTGCCATTAAGCCAAGTACACCTAACCCCAAAATACTTTTTTCGCTATTAAATAAAACTTTGCACCTGTTCGAAACGCACTGCTCCTTTTTAGACTAAATCTTGACATCCAACGATCGAGCTAGTAAGGGTTATGGGTCTATTCCTGGTTTGACGTCACAGACGGATTTGCATCGTCGTATGTCTTTGTAAACATGCATGCAAAGAGGTTTGTGACGTCAAACCGGGAATAGACCCATGCCCCTTACTTGCTCGGTCGTGGAACAGATGATGGCCAGATTTTAACTTGTACAGCATGTAAAAAGCAAGGATTACGGTTAAAAAGGGATAAAAAGGCCCAGTGCGTTTCAAACAAGTGCAAAGATTTATTTAAGCGAAAAAAATATTTTGGAGTTAGGTGCACTTTAAGAACACTTGACGATAAATCACGAAACAGTTTGGCAACAAAAACAGCTTTAAATTTTAGCGGGCCGTACAGGAGAATGGGGCCCGCTAAATTGACCAATCACAGAGCGCGTACTAACTAAGAGATAAAATAAACAAGAATTATCTTCTATCATTGTAAACTTGTTGTTTTCAGAGTCTACGACAGCAGTGTACCAGACTGGAGAACCGCTCCCAGCTCGTGACCGTTTGTGGCCTGGGTCCTCAGGTGTTTTTAAACTGCGCAGGCTTCATTAAGATTGACACAGCAGCCATTAGTGACACGACAACGAACTACATCGAGGTTCTCGACGGTTCACGTGTTCATCCGGAGACCTACGAGTGGGCGAAGAAAATGGCCGTGGATGCGCTCGACTACGATGAGGTAATAAAATTTATCGGTGAGAAATGCCACTTAGTTTAAGCTACTATCATGTTTTTAATGATTGGCAGTGAGGTTACAAACGTTTCCTTTTAGTAATGTGTATCAAAGCGGTCTATCGGCGCTGTCACACTGATTGAGATTCAGCACAACGTTGTCGCTCAATGTTTTGCAAAATTGAATTCACTTATCTAGAGAAAGAACTCTCATTCATAGTGATAAATAATAATAAGTGAATAAAGGAGGTGAAATGTGAAAGTGAATTGCTCAGCATGACACGAGCGTAGGACAAAGAAAAACTCTGAGTCCCCGACAGAAATCGAACCTCCCACTGTTTGGGAGGAAGAAAATATTAAGTTATCATTACCTGTTTTGCTGCATTCTCTTAGGCGACTATG
This sequence comes from Platygyra sinensis, assembly GCA_019787425.1. Lineage (NCBI taxonomy): Eukaryota > Metazoa > Cnidaria > Anthozoa > Scleractinia > Merulinidae > Platygyra > Platygyra sinensis. The sequence goes on along the minus strand of JAHPZR010016608.1, from coordinate 14,802 downwards.
GAATCGAACCCGTCGTCCGCTTTGGAAGAAATTCTGGAGGCTCCCGACAGGTTAAAAGACCTGGATCTAGACGCGTTTGCCGAAGAACTGGAACGTCAAGACTACGGGAATAAGCGGATTACGTTATACGACATCCGAGACGAGCTGTTTGGCCAATACAGGGAACGCCGCACTCCGTTCCGTGCTCTGACGGTAGAGGAACTCTTCAGACTGCTGACGGGTGAGACCAGCGAGTCTCTTTATGTGGGCAGGATGGTGATATGTACTGTGACTGGGTTTGCTAACAGAAAACCTCCTCGTGATATGATCGATCAGGCGCAACCTGTGAGAAATGACGAGACAGGCCAGTGGCAGTGTCCGTTCTGTTTACAGGATACCTTCCCTGATCTGAGCGAGGTAAGACTTGGAGACTGATCAGCGTTGAAGTTGGAGAATCTGAATTATGTTGAATTCTAACCAAATCGCAAAAAAAGTTTGCGCAAACACAAAGGTGCGCTATAAAACGGTATAAGTTCCTCCCCTTAATTTTGAATTCACCCAAAAAATCAAGATGGCAGACGATGAACAGAACAACAGCAAATGCTTAGTATTTGTTGTAATCGTCAAAAGCAATAAAACGTAATCAGAGGCGGTCAGAAAATATCATTATAGTTTATTACTTTTCTTAAGTGTTTTTGTTTGGAGTACAGTATCTCCTCGCTTCGTACGAGAAACTTTCGTTCTCGCGGTCAAATTCAACCTAGCCAACCGGTAAGCCCCTCGATTAAAGATTCGTTCAGTAAAATAGTAATCTGTGAAGTACTACTTTTTGTTCGATAAAGCTATTTTAATCTTTTAGAAAGTAAAGACAGCAAAGACACTTAAAATCCACTCAGCTTTCCCTTCATTTTTTCAAATAGCGCGCCATTTTGAATTTGACCCGTGCTCGCAGCCAACGGTGACTGAGAATGAGCCTTGGTTTTCCCAAGGAAGACTTTTTTGTAAAGCGCGCCTTCGAGTTGAATGTTAGAGAATCATTAAAGGAGCAGTGTCAAGAGGATTTTGCTGCTTTAGGTCAATTCTGTGCTAAAATCATTACTTTTAGGCTTTAATCATAAACAAAATGCTTCAATAAAGCTACGACGAAGATATCAAATGAATTTTATCAGAAAAGGCTTACCATAATAAATTTCTTGGGGATTTTTGGAACACGTAGCATCAAAAGTCGGAAAAATTGGCCAATTTTTCAAGTTTCAATCCATTTCCATCCATGCCATGCTTAGCGACAGGCGACAGGAAACAGTTTCAGTGCCTTTAAAAAGTCCTCAATAACAAAACTAGATATTTAGTTTTGGAATTCAATTGATAGGAAGACACCTAGCTTTTTATAAACTTGCCACGTAGCGTGACAATGTCCCATTAAAGTGCACCTAACCCCAAAAACGTTTTTTCGCTAAAGCAATAAAGCTTATTTTGTGGAGTAACTAGCCGCAAAAATTTTTCGATTTGGTTAAATCTTTGATTTTCTATGGCTCGTCAAAGTACGTGAAATTGCCGCCATTTTGGTCCACGACCGAGTTTAACGGAGAATGGGTCGAGGGCCGGATGTGACGTTAAATCGAGAACACGATGATTCTGAGATTCGCATATTTACTTGTTTCTGTGGGAAAGGCTGGAAAAGTTGTTCGAAAAAAATGCTAGCCAGGTGCGCTGTAGTGTGACGTAGCAACACAACAAACTTAAAGGAGGTACTCCGCTTTATGCCATACGTTTTATGGAGAGATGTCCTGAAGAGAAGAAACGTACAAAGTGATGGCTCGATTCGTGCAAAGTGATAGCCGTCTAAGAGTTCGGTGATCTGTTCCATAGAGTATTTCAAACCAGATGATCTCGCTCGATGCCTGGATTTTCAGAGAGAGGAAGGGATTTTGCTGACTCAGTGACTTAAGCGAGACGGATTTGGAATAACCGTCCATCGATTCATGAAGCCGTTGTTGCATCTGATCTGAGAAACAACAACAGTCAGTCGGCACAGCCGACAGATAGTTTTGTATTTGCCCGCTACTAATCTTAAAACTCCATTTCTGAAGCCATACAGGTTTAATTCCGGGATATTCAGTAACACACTTTAAGGTAACATCAGCACCAATATCTTCAAGAACAAGATCACTCTTCTTTGAGTCTTGACAACCTTCTAACTCACTCTAATATAATAATAACAACAATAACAGTCGCTGATGTTTTGAAGGGAAGCGACGCTACAATTTCCATACTCGCAGGAAAAATACACAAACATTGTGTCATGGGATAATCATTTTGGTCTACGTTGAACGAGTGAAGTTAAAATAATTTGAGAAAGTTAACGGACTTGACTTTTATTTATACGAAAGTATGTTAATGCGAGATCGAAGAATGCGCGAATTTAGTAAATATACGCACCACACGCTACAGTCTCTTTGACTTCTACATATCATTGCCTTCGGGTCTGTCCATCAGAGCTCGTTCGAGTTCTTTGTCAGCATCCACCTCATTTTGTCTATCCATTCTTCGTTGGCCAGAGAGTTGTCAGCATATAAGTCAGCTCGGCCGTCATCGTTTAACTATTCACTTTGCGGCTTTGTTGACAAGTGCGAGTCGTCAATCTCTTCAGCGATATAATAAATTTCGGAGTCTTCTGAGTCAAAGCTCATTTCAGAATCCGACGAAGTAGAAGATATTGTTGATAAAAACAGAAATCTGTCGACTGTGGAGCCCCAGCGAAAAACTTGTGCGGCAAAAAGGCTTCCACGCTCACACAGAGTAAAAGGCCCGACTGGGACAGCCGAAGCTTTCGTTCTCGAAGGGACGTCACGGCTTTACTCTCCCCAGACTTCTTATGTTCGGTCGTGAACCATACGAAACTCGGTTTCAAGGGGCACAGAAATTCGAGGATTTAACCAAATCGAAAAATTTTTGCGGCTAGTTACTCCACAAAATAAGCTTTATTGTTTTAGCGAAAAAAAGTTTTTGGGGTTAGGTGCACTTAAAGGTTCACACCGTTGTATTTTTGCTCCTAGGTGTGGACACATCTTGATAACGGAAGCTGTGCTGGTCAGGCGGTGGGTGTTCGTACCAGACTGGAAAACGGCCTGTCTGGGTTCATTCCGACAAAGATGATCAGCGACAAGCATATCAGCAGTCCTCACGAGAGAGTCAAGGTAACTGCACAAAACATTCCCTCTGCATGTTTTGAAAGCATTCTGTATTTTTTGCGGTGTTTCGTTTCAGGTGGGAATGACCCTTCACTGTCGCGTGACACGAGTGAACATGGAGCGGTTTCAGTTGGATCTGACGTGTCGTTCATCGGATCTCGCTGATAAAGAAGGAAAGTTCAGGTACATTAAGTTACACGCGTTCGTCAGAAAATACTGACGTGTGTAGCCAAAGCTAATTGAGGGAAATGGTTTGCAAACTTGGCAAAGTTCTGTGTATGTTTTTGTTTGCTGGGGGTTGACCCTGCACAAAACCTGGCAAATTACAAAAGGTGGTTACGTGTGCTCATAAAACTAAGAAGCCTTGCGATTATGTAATCATGCATTGTCAATGAGCCTAAAACAAATGTGCCACAGGGTTAAGGGCCTTGCAACATAGATGTTAGCCCGTTTGTTTGCTTCTTTGATGGTTACCGGCCTTCCTAACCAGTTTCCTTTATCAGCTATGATGTAGCTCATTTGGTGGAAGGCGGCTTTCGTCATCTTCTCTAGATCGGTCATGTAAACTTTATTTTTCTAACAAAACTGAGAGGATGTCGGAATAGACCCGATAGCAGTCAGTTGCGAGAGAAACAGAAATTGTATGCCGTCTGATTTTCCTTTATTAACTGTTCTTGCAGTCTTCCCAAAGATTTGTATTTCGATGAAGATGCGGCGGACAGTGACAAGAAAGATGAGGAAGCGGCGAAGAAGAAAGCTAACAGACCAAGTGAGTAGCGCCTGGATAAATGCATCAAAGGAAATGAGAAGTTTAAGCCAAAAGAATCGAAAATCTTGCTCTCCTTCGCAGCCGTTTTTTGGAATGTCACGCAACGTTGCGTGACATCCCAAAAATAGGCCGCGAAGAAGACTGGTTGGAACTCAGCTTGAGTTGTTTTCCTACGACAAGAATAGGAATCTGATTGTCGATCACACACTAGATTTAATTATACTGGGACCCCAGAAGTGTCTTTCTTTTTCTCTAGTGGAGCGTCAAAAGCGGGGGCGTCGAGAGAATTTGTGGCAGGCTCAAATTTCATTACAAACCTCTGGGACGATGCTACCGGAGTTGGATTACATAAAAGAAATGCTACCTCTCCAAGATAATTCGTTTAAAAGAATTGTTTACAAACCATTTATTTTCCCTTCGGAAAAACGGATTGTCGTGTAGTATGTCAAAGAGGATAGTGGAGCGCTTTTCACTTTTAGTGTCGTGAAACCGGAACCAAAGCAAAGCAATGAACCGATCAAAACTCAAAGCAAGTGCATGTCATGAAAACGTGTCTGAATAGATCATAATTGGGTTTGGTTTTACTTTGTCATTTTGAAGACAATCTGAATGTCGTGTGACTTGTGTTGTAATTCCAAACCAAGGCAAATACACATAACTCGGGTGAAGAGGGCTCCCTATTGATAATAATTTAATAATTACTAACTTGTACTTCAGAATACGTGAAGCGTGTGATAGTGCATCCTGCCTTCAAGAACATCTCATTCAAGGACGCTGAGAGGCTCTTAGCTGAAATGGACCAGGGAGAATGTATTGTCCGACCCAGCAGTAAGGTAAACTAACTGGTCACAATAAACTGAACACAGTGCTGGTAGATTTAATTACATGAAGTCCTTCAATTGCTACAAACTGTAACAAGTCACCAGCTATTTTGGCATCACTTGGTTTGTGATTGTAAAGTAATGAATGGGAGGTGCAGTAGTCAAATGATCAGCGCATGGGATTTCACAGATCTAAGCATCTGGATCCGCAGGGGTCCTTTGGCAGGACAAGTCTCTCTTGCATTGCCTCTTGCTAACGACGAACTAACAGTAGAATCACGAACTTTATAACCATGCATTTTTTGAACCTCTCGATTGATCCGTTCTCTGAGAAGTTCGGAATTCCACCGAAGTTGCTCTGTACTTCGTGGTTTCATCAGAATTAATCTGAGCCTCCCCTCCCCCACAGCTCGTGGATCAATATCAGTATCTGGGTAACTGCGCACCTACCCCTCTTCTAACCCAACAGTAACACTAACTTATTAACTTATTATAACATGTTGGGTTAGGGGAGGGGTAGGTGCGCAGTTGCCCAGATAGTGATATTGATCCCAACTCTCAACGAAATCTGCTGCCATAAGGATCCTTTGAAATACCATTTTGAACGTTACAAAATAAAACAGAATAATAAAATTTCCCATGAGTATTACCCCAGTGAATGCGCGAGCGTAACTCTGAAATTGAATTCGGAAAAACTCTTGTCTTGTCGTTATTTTGACCACGTACAAAATGACCTTTAAATTGAAGGAATACTGAAAATAATAGTGTATTAGGATAGAAAAACAACAAAGAGCTAATAATAAACCATAAGGAAACTAGGCTAGTTAAGGATGGAGAAGATTAACACGGATTACAAACAACAAAATTGAAAAATTTAGGCGAAATTTTTCAAAATGAGCAAACCGTGATGTAGCTCTTTTGTCTTCTTTAAAGGAGGTCTTTCCAAAAAACATTTTTTTCTCAACACCAATAAAAACCTTGCACTAAGTGTAGCCACTCATCCATGTTTCAGCCTGTAAAGTGCAGGATTTCTTGTGAAATTCGTCTCCAAAGAAGCTCAAAGTTCGAACATCGTTTTCTCAGCAACCAGGCCGCGTTTTGGTGACGCCATTCCGTCCAATAGGTTTTGTCCAAATGGCTTCTGGCAAGCCTTTAAACTACCACTCAGGGTTACGGCTGCTCTTGAGCTATATTATTTTGAGCTAAACTTGCTCCGAATTCCGAAATGATAGTGGATGATCGCCAAGTCAGTTGCTGGTATTTCTCCTTCCCACCTATTTCGAATTGAACGGAATGACGTCACAAACACGGCCTGGCTGCCAAGACAATCTCAAAGTGGCGACCTCTGAAGACGCTTCTTTCGAGACGAATTTCTTCATGATAGCGAGCACTTCAGAGGCTGAAACTTCGGTGAGCGCACAAGCTGAATGGTTACTTGCTATGGGCAAAGACAGAAAAAGTAAGCTTTTTGGAGTGACCTTTTCATTTAAGTTAAAGTATGCCGAGTTATGTGATTTGTTTCTCAAGGGCGCAGATCACCTGACTGTCACGTGGAAGGTTGATGAAGGAGTTTACCAACACGTGGACGTGCGTGAAGAAGGAAAAGAAAACGCCTTCAGCCTTGGACGATCACTTTGGATTGACAGCGAGGTACGAAATGGAACAAAACCAGCTAGTAAAGGACTAAAAACATTTGTTCGTACTTGAGAATGTTTCTTCATACTGAGAATACTAACATCGTGGAAACAGGACGGACATAGTATGTGATATGAAGCAATTACAACCCTACAATACAACCAAAAATACTTCATACAAAATTAAATGTTGTCATCGTCCTAAAAGTTACGCGAGCTAAAATTTATCTCCATAGATTCATTTCATGTTGTCACACCGTCTAATAAAAATCGCGGAAACGTTGCCTTTAAGATACAAGGAAACTTTGTTGTTTTGACTTTGTAGGAATTTGAAGATCTCGATGAAATCATTGCTCGGCACGTTCAACCCATGGCGTCATTTGCTCGGGAAATTCTTAACCACAAGAACTACAGAGCAGTGGACGGAGTCAAATCCAAGCTTGAAGAAGTTCTTCATGTAGAAAAAAAGAAAGCCCCACAGAGAATCCCATACCTCTTGAGCACATGCAAGGAGTTCCCGGGGAAGTTCTTCCTGGGGTATCTTCCCCGTGTCAAGCCCCGTGTAGAGTATATCAGTGTGACGCCGGACGGATTCCGGTATCGAGGAAGAGTGCATGCCACGTTAAACGGTCTGTTTAGATGGTTTAAGGAGCATTTCAGGGACCCCATACCTGGTAAGTGTTCTGTCATCAGCTTGTTGGTTATTCATTCAATTGTTTCTTGCCTTGTTTAGAAAAGCGCCTTCTTGGTCATTAAATAAACTTTGGATTTTCAGGTACGCCTCGCCACAGAATGCCTCACGCCATGTCCGAGAGCAACACACCCTACACCCCAGGGGGTACCCCCTCCATTAACTCTGATGTTGATCCCGCTCGACTTGTACCTCAGCTTCAACAGCATTTCCCTCGGGGAATCACCGCCGACCCCAAGGTTTACTCAGCCCTGGCCGCAGTTGCTAGGCAACAACAACAGCAGGAGACGCAAAAGAAGGCAGCAAGTACTCAGCTCACGCCTGCGCAGTGGGGCGCCGCCGCAGCCCAACACATACAGCGTCAAAATAAACAGCGAGCTCAGCTTCAACAAACACCTACACAGCTAACCCCAACACAGCAGACACCAACGCAACAGGGATACCAACAATTTCCACAGTACGGTTACTATCAGCAGCACCAGGATCAAACTCCAACTCCGACAACCACTTATGGATACCAGCAGACATACAGTGGCAGCAAGGGGTCTGGAAAAGAGAGTAGCAAGAGTCGGTAGCGTCCAGGCGCTCTCGTCTCGGGATCGAACTGTGAACAAAAGTAACGTCATGTGACGTTTTTCATTTATTTAAGACTTTAAATCAGTCCCAGCGAGAAAAACCAATCCTTGAAAAATTTAGATAGCCTGCTAACTAATAGTGGATCTGCATTGCACGGGCTGTTTGGAAACGACATGAACACATTGTGCAGTGTATTAGAGGTATTGCTTATTGATAACTTGTTGTTGCGACATGTGACTCGACTTCTGAACAAGTTATTTCTTGCAAACAACAAGGCAAACAAATTCCCCTTCGATTTTTTCGAATGACACGAACCGCACAATATAAAAAAGTGCCATCGGACCGTAAAGAGTTATTAATGAGTATTCGTCTCAATGTTATTCTTGAGTAAAGAGGTTTGTTGTGGTTATTCATTCACTGAATTAACCAGAAATGTAATTGTTTATGTACAGTCGTTTGTGGTTCATGTTCCACTGAGGTAACTATAAAATTCTTCCAGCATGGCGGTGCAATCTTTACAGATGATCTAGACTAAAGTTCATCGAGATAATTTTCACTCCATATGCGCTTCAACGTCTGTTTGGTAGCGATCTCTTGTACACCAAACTGAAACTGCAGCAAAGAAATGGAGAGGTGTTTTGTTTCTTGTTGCATGTTATGTAGCTCTCGTGGTGGTATCAATATTTCTATTTGAGTTTCCGTGTTGTATTAATTAGTTTTTTGCAAAATGACATTGATATTGTAAGGGCACTTTGCCTCGGAGAACGATTTTGTAACTCTAAGAACATTCTGTTGTAAGAAAAACCGCACAAAAAAATGTATAAAAATAAAAGAAGTGTTGCATGGAGTCTCCTGCCCGAAACGCATAAATCGGAAGTTCACGCGAGTTGCGAGTTCTTTCGACACAGCATGACTGAGATATAAATGGGTTGTTTAAAGGGCTCAGTCACGGCATTTTGAGTTATTTTGAGCATCGAAAAAACTACCGTTACATTGAAGGAAACCTGAAAATAACACTTTATAAAGATAGAAAAACATCAAAGAGATGATAATAAACCATAAAGGAACAAGGATGGTTAAGGATGGAGAAGATTGACACAGATTTTAAACAACGAATTTGAAAAGTTTAGCTAAACTTTTCAAACCGTTTTACCGTGACTGAGCCCCTTTAAGATAAAAGTGTTATGAATTTTCCGCCCATTTATGTGAGCCGGGTACATAGGATGTTACAGAATGTATGGTTTGTGGAAAAGTATGATAAACGCCAGAACTAGAGAGAAGAAACAACTGAAACCCGCCCATCATGTTTCCTCTTTCCAAGATCAAGATCGCGTTGAGCTCGAGGGTTGTTTCTGCTTTCAGTTGGTGAGGGTCTGGTCCCTACCTTTTTATAGAAACAGAGCCAACTTTATTCTTACTTAATGTTCAAGTTGTTTCGTACTTTTTTGGTCATAATGCTGAAGTGCATTCCAAACTGCGCACTTTGTCATCAGATACCGAGATTTAAATGCCGTGACTGAGCCCTTTAAACAACCCATTTATATCTCAGTCATGTTGTGTCGAAAGAACTCGCAACTCGCGTGAACTTCCGATTTATGCGTTTCGGGCAGGAGACTCCATGCAACACTTCTTTTATTTTTATACATTTTTTTGTGCGGTTTTTCTTACAACAGAATGTTCTTAGAGTTACAAAATCGTTCTCCGAGGCAAAGTGCCCTTACAATATCAATGTCATTTTGCAAAAAACTAATTAATACAACACGGAAACTCAAATAGAAATATTGATACCACCACGAGAGCTACATAACACGCAACAAGAAACAAAACACCTGTCCATTTCTTTGCTGCAGTTTCAGTTTGGTGTACCCATAGATCGCTACCAAACAGACGTTGAAGCGCATATGGAGTGAAAATTATCTCGATGAACTTTAGTCTAGATCATCTGTAAAGATTGCACCGCCATGCTGGAAGAATTTTATAGTTACCTGGAACATGAACCACAAACGACTTTACATAAACAATTACATTTCTGGTTAATTCAGTGAATGAATAACCACAACAAACCTCTTTACTCAAGAATAACATTGAGACGAATACTCATTAATAACTCTCCGGCTACGGTCCGATGGCACTTTTTTATATTGTGCGGTTCGTGTCATTCGAAAAAATCGAAGGGGACACTTTTCCATAAACGTACTGATCGAGTGAATTTGTTTGCCTTGTTGTTTGCAAGAAATAACTTGTTCAGAAGTCGAGTCACATGTCGCTACAACAAGTTATCAATAAGCAATACCTCTAATACACTGCACAATGTGTTCATGTCGTTTCCAAACAGCCCGTGCAATGCAGATCCACTATTAGTTAGCAGGCTATCTAAATTTTTCAAGGATTGGTTTTTCTCGCTGGGACTGATTTTAAGTCTTAAATAAATGAAAAACGTCACATGACGTTACTTTTGTTCACAGTTCGATCCCGAGACGAGAGCGCCTGGACGCTACCGACTCTTGCTACTCTCTTTTCCAGACCCCTTGCTGCCACTGTATGTCTGCTGGTATCCATAAGTGGTTGTCGGAGTTGGAGTTTGATCCTGGTGCTGCTGATAGTAACCGTACTGTGGAAATTGTTGGTATCCCTGTTGCGTTGGTGTCTGCTGTGTTGGGGTTAGCTGTGTAGGTGTTTGTTGAAGCTGAGCTCGCTGTTTATTTTGACGCTGTATGTGTTGGGCTGCGGCGGCGCCCCACTGCGCAGGCGTGAGCTGAGTACTTGCTGCCTTCTTTTGCGTCTCCTGCTGTTGTTGTTGCCTAGCAACTGCGGCCAGGGCTGAGTAAACCTTGGGGTCGGCGGTGATTCCCCGAGGGAAATGCTGTTGAAGCTGAGGTACAAGTCGAGCGGGATCAACATCAGAGTTAATGGAGGGGGTACCCCCTGGGGTGTAGGGTGTGTTGCTCTCGGACATGGCGTGAGGCATTCTGTGGCGAGGCGTACCTGAAAATCCAAAGTTTATTTAATGACCAAGAAGGCGCTTTTCTAAACAAGGCAAGAAACAATTGAACGAATAACCAACAAGCTGATGACAGAACACTTACCAGGTATGGGGTCCCTGAAATGCTCCTTAAACCATCTAAACAGACCGTTTAACGTGCCATGCACTCTTCCTCGATACCGGAATCCGTCCGGCGTCACACTGATATACTCTACACGGGGCTTGACACGGGGAAGATACCCCAGGAAGAACTTCCCCGGGAACTCCTTGCATGTGCTCAAGAGGTACGGGATTCTCTGTGGGGCTTTCTTTTTTTCTACATGAAGAACTTCTTCAAGCTTGGATTTGACTCCGTCCACTGCTCTGTAGTTCTTGTGGTTAAGCATTTCCCGAGCAAATGACGCCATGGGTTGAACGTGCCGAGCAATGATTTCATCGAGATCTTCAAATTCCTACAAAGTCAAAACAACAAAGTTTCCTTGTATCTTAAAGGAAACGTTTCCGCGATTTTTATTAGATGGTGTGACAACATGAAATGAATCTATGGAGATAAATTTTAGCTCGCGTAACTTTTAGGACGATGACAACATTTAATTTTGTATGAAGTATTTTTGGTTGTATTGTAGGGTTGTAATTGCTTCATATCACATACTATGTCCGTCCTGTTTCCACGATGTTAGTATTCTCAGTATGAAGAAACATTCTCAAGTACGAACAAATGTTTTTAGTCCTTTACTAGCTGGTTTTGTTCCATTTCGTACCTCGCTGTCAATCCAAAGTGATCGTCCAAGGCTGAAGGCGTTTTCTTTTCCTTCTTCACGCACGTCCACGTGTTGGTAAACTCCTTCATCAACCTTCCACGTGACAGTCAGGTGATCTGCGCCCTTGAGAAACAAATCACATAACTCGGCATACTTTAACTTAAATGAAAAGGTCACTCCAAAAACCTTACTTTTTCTGTCTTTGCCCATAGCAAGTAACCATTCAGCTTGTGCGCTCACCGAAGTTTCAGCCTCTGAAGTGCTCGCTATCATGAAGAAATTCGTCTCGAAAGAAGCGTCTTCAGAGGTCGCCACTTTGAGATTGTCTTGGCAGCCGGGCCGTGTTTGTGACGTCATTCCGTTCAATTCGAAATAGGTGGGAAGGAGAAAAACCAGCAACTGACTTGGCGATCATCCACTATCATTTCGGAATTTGGAGCAAGTTTAGCTCAAAATAATATAGCTCAAGAGCAGCCGTAACCCTGAGTGGTAGTTTAAAGGCTTGCCAGAAGCCGTTTGGACAAAACCTATTGGACGGAATGGCGTCACCAAAACGCGGCCTGGTTGCTGAGAAAACGATGTTCGAACTTTGAGCTTCTTTGGAGACGAATTTCACAAGAAATCCTGCACTTTACAGGCTGAAACATGGATGAGTGGCTACACTTAGTGCAAGGTTTTTATTAGTGTTGAGAAAAAAATGTTTTTTGGAAAGACCTCCTTTAAAGAAGACAAAAGAGCTACATCACGGTTTGCTCAATTTGAAAAATTTCGCCTAAATTTTTCAATTTTGTTGTTTGTAATCCGTGTTAATCTTCTCCATCCTTAACTAGCCTAGTTTCCTTATGGTTTATTATTAGCTCTTTGTTGTTTTTCTATCTTAGTACACTATTATTTTCAGTATTCCTTCAATTTAAAGGTCATTTTGTACGTGGTCAAAATAACGACAAGACAAGAGTTTTTCCGAATTCAATTTCAGAGTTACGCTCGCGCATTCACTGGGGTAATACTCATGGGAAATTTTATTATTCTGTTTTATTTTGTAACGTTCAAAATAGTATTTCAAAGGATCCTTATGGCAGCAGATTTCGTTGAGAGTTGGGATCAATATCACTATCTGGGCAACTGCGCACCTACCCCTCCCCTAACCCACCATGTTATAATAAGTTAATAAGTTAGTGTTACTGTTGGGTTAGAAGAGGGGTAGGTGCGCAGTTACCCAGATACTGATATTGATCCACGAGCTGTGGGGGAGGGGAGGCTCAGATTAATTCTGATGAAACCACGAAGTACAGAGCAACTTCAGTGGAATTCCGAACTTCTCAGAGAACGGATCAATCGAGAGGTTCAAAAAAATGCAGGGTTGTAAAGTTCGTGATTCTACTGTTAGTTCGTCGTTAGCAAGAGGCAATGCAAGAGAGACTTGTCCTGCCAAAGGACCCCTGCGGATCCAGATGCTTAGATCTGTGAAATCCCATGCGCTGATCATTTGACTACTGCACCTCCCATTCATTACTTTACAATCACAAACCAAGTGATGCCAAAATAGCTGGTGACTTGTTACAGTTTGTAGCAATTGAAGGACTTCATGTAATTAAATCTACCAGCACTGTGTTCAGTTTATTGTGACCAGTTAGTTTACCTTACTGCTGGGTCGGACAATACATTCTCCCTGGTCCATTTCAGCTAAGAGCCTCTCAGCGTCCTTGAACGAGATGTTCTTGAAGGCAGGATGCACTATCACACGCTTCACGTATTCTGAAGTACAAGTTAGTAATTATTAAATTATTATCAATAGGGAGCCCTCTTCACCCGAGTTATGTGTATTTGCCTTGGTTTGGAATTACAACACAAGTCACACGACATTCAGATTGTCTTCAAAATGACAAAGTAAAACCAAACCCAATTATGATCTATTCAGACACGTTTTCATGACATGCACTTGCTTTGAGTTTTGATCGGTTCATTGCTTTGCTTTGGTTCCGGTTTCACGACACTAAAAGTGAAAAGCGCTCCACTATCCTCTTTGACATACTACACGACAATCCGTTTTTCCGAAGGGAAAATAAATGGTTTGTAAACAATTCTTTTAAACGAATTATCTTGGAGAGGTAGCATTTCTTTTATGTAATCCAACTCCGGTAGCATCGTCCCAGAGGTTTGTAATGAAATTTGAGCCTGCCACAAATTCTCTCGACGCCCCCGCTTTTGACGCTCCACTAGAGAAAAAGAAAGACTCTTCTGGGGTCCCAGTATAATTAAATCTAGTGTGTGATCGACAATCAGATTCCTATTCTTGTCGTAGGAAAACAACTTAAGCTGAGTTCCAACCAGTCTTCTTCGCGGCCTATTTTTGGGATGTCACGCAACGTTGCGTGACATTCCAAAAAACGGCTGCGAAGGAGAGCAAGATTTTCGATTCATTTGGCTTAAACTTCTCATTTCCTTTGATGCATTTATCCAGGCGCTACTCACTTGGTCTGTTAGCTTTCTTCTTCGCCGCTTCCTCATCTTTCTTGTCACTGTCCGCCGCATCTTCATCGAAATACAAATCTTTGGGAAGACTGCAAGAACAGTTAATAAAGGAAAATCAGACGGCATACAATTTCTGTTTCTCTCGCAACTGACTGCTATCGGGTCTATTCCGACATCCTCTCAGTTTTGTTAGAAAAATAAAGTTTACGTGACCGATCTAGAGAAGATGACGAAAGCTACCTTCCACCAAATGAGCTACATCATAGCTGATAAAGGAAACTGGTTAGGAAGGCCGGTAAACATCAAAGAAGCAAACAAACGGGCTAACATTTTTGTTGCAAGGCCCTTAACCCTGTGGCACATCATTTGTTTTAGGCTCAATGACAATGCATGATTACATAATCGCAAGGCTTCTTAGTTTTATGAGCACACGTAACCACCTTTTGTAATTTGCCAGGTTTTGTGCAGGGTCAACCCCCAGCAAACAAAAACATATACAGCACTTTGCCAAGTTTGCAAACCATTTCCCTCAATTAGCTTTGGCTACACACGTCAGTATTTTCTGACGAACACGTGTAACTTAATATACCTGAACTTTCCTTCTTTATCAGCGAGGTCCGATGAACGACACGTCAGATCCAACTGAAACCGCTCCATGTTCACTCGTGTCACGCGACAGTGAAGGGTCATTCCCACCTGAAACGAAACACCGCAAAAAATACAGAATGCTTTCAAAACATGCAGAGGGAATGTTTTGTGCAGTTACCTTGACTCTCTCGTGAGGACTGCTGATATGCTTGTCGCTGATCATCTTTGTCGGAATGAACCCAGACAGGCCGTTTTCCAGTCTGGTACGAACACCCACCGCCTGACCAGCACAGCTTCCGTTATCAAGATGTGTCCACACCTAGGAGCAAAAATACAA
>JAHPZR010016607.1:2500-16365 GCA_019787425.1 Platygyra sinensis | reverse complement strand
ATCCTGGCTAGCGGACCAGTTCACAATAAAACCTTCTACGCTATTGTTGTTAACAATGTCGTTCGTGTTCGTCTTTAAGCTGCGCATCCGTGCTACTCGTAAATTTGGCTTGGTTTGGTGGAAAATCCTTATCCTTACCGAGTAAGTTACACCCAGCCTTGTTCACCTTAATAGTTTCATTCATTTATGTCTTTAGTGTTTTTCCTATCTTACTTAAGTCATGTATTTCCAGGTCTCCCTTCAATTTAAAGGTAATTTTTTGTCCATGGTAAAAATATCTCAAACATACCGTGACGTAGAATTCTTTAAAAAACAGTGATAATTTGGGCTGGAGACTTCGTTTCACGACTCCTTCCAATAGACCTCAGCGCCAGGGTGTGGGACGAATAAACCACCACAAACTCTATTTAATTTCGCCCAGAGCCTCGGACTGAGGTCTATTGTCCCTTTATGGAAAAAAAATTTAATATATCACAAAATTGGCTCTATTTACCTACGAATCTTGCCCGATACCCTTCACTCTTGTTCTCGCTGTAAAACTATCACCAAAAACTGGAATAGAAGGCAGGGATTAAACACATTTCAAAATAGAATTTTAAAAAAATTGCCGTTCGTAGTTCACGTTTCCGGGGACGAGCGTAGATTTTGGTCATTTCAAGTTGTTGCGTTATAGAGGACGACAAAACAATGTTCGAAGAATTATAACGCACTTACACTTCCATTTTTCTGCTCATGAAAACTTTTTTCGTGACGTTCCCGTCGTCGTCGTGGTTTTCTTGAACTCCCTATTAGTTGTTCACAAACACAAAAATTGCTCGACAGCATAAAGCGTAAAAATACAAGCCTTCAAGGTTTTTCTGTGAGCCTCTTAAGTATGTTTGAATGACCGCCACAAAAAGCACTCAAACTGAAAACGGCGAGCTAAATTTAGGATTTCCCGCTGCCACCACATAAATGCGAATGTACCCGCAAATCGGTTTTCAAAATTGGTTTAAACCTCCAAACCGCTAACCCTACCAAACCGCCAGAGTACAATAGTCACTCCCAGTTGTAACAGACCCCCCCCCCCCCCCAAAGTCAAGCACTGAAATCTTTCTTCCGACTTTCGATGTGCTTTGCCTTAAAACCATCAGGTTGCGCAGTGCTGTTTCCACGGGTCCCTTTAGTTGTACACTTTGTTAATATTCAGTGTTAATACTGTTCTTGTACATGATGCGTGCTTTGCCTCATAAACATAGGGTCTGTGCAGTTCTTTTCCACGGCTCCCTTTAGTCGCACGCTTTACTAGGTTTTTTTTATTAATCGGTGATGTTTTCGTCTAGATTTCTTTTCCTCGCAAATGCCGGGCTTGTCGACGAGCTCTGTTGAATAGTGTTTGAGCTGCCGATGAACCCTAAAGTATTTATTTCTGCCAATGCCGGATGAAGAGCAACTTTTAGCTTGCAGAATAGGGGGATTAACGGGGCAGAGCGCCAAACGAGATATACGAGCGTGTTACCACTTTTGTGAGGCACGAGTCGAAAAAAAGTTTTAAAAAATCCGTCTGTAGCAACATCATTGTTTATACACTACCGCCCCCTTGAATTTATTGGTATGAAATAATGAGACAGAACAAAACTATTCAATTTACAGATGTAAGATAAAGAAAATAAAAACAGTAACGAAACAAAAAATAAAACAATTATGAAATATATAAATATGTGCACAGTAAGAACCTCACTTTAGCGGCTGTAGATCAGCATTCCGAGTTGCAAAAACGCCGTAAACGAGTTACGTTAAGTTCGCTGTCGCTGTCCTTTGGTTTACCAAAGGCACCTTCAAAGGTCTAATTTCAGACAGATATAAGGCGCTCGATGTGTCATGAACGTCAGATTATAGGCAGGTGAACAGGATATGTTTGCTAATTTGCTAATTTTACCCTGCAGGTGAAAAAGAAAGGAGAGAAAACGGGAAAAGCCTTAGCCGCTGAGCTGCAACCTAGAACTTCCATGCCAAATAAAACGACCGATGCACGGACAGATTACAGGACATTGAAGAAGAGTTTTAACCGGCGTTGTTCTTAGAAACAACGCGCCGTGAGCACTTATAAGCGCTGCGGTGTATTTACTTCGACATGAAGTCATGCAGGCAAGAGCAACAAGACCTTCGCTTAGCCCCGGCTCTGTGCAATGTACTCTACTGCTCCAATTACAAACCTTTTCGGGGCAAACTAGCAAAAACGTAGCTTCCCATTCGCAATTTTTAACGGTAGAGATTAAGAAGAAGCAAAAAAGACTGATTTTGTGTCTTGATACTTCCCGGCGGATCATAAAGGAAAGAATTGAGAAGTTCTTCAGTATTGATTGTTTCTGAACAGGGATTTCCTCAACACCTCTGTGTGAATAAGCTTAGCAATATTTATCAATAGTAACTAGAAACCATGATCTAGGTCATGGTCTCTTGATAATAACAAAAATTAAGAAAAAGACAAAACACAAAAATAAAACTAAATTAAAACAATTTATTTATTTTAAGTCAGACGGATTGCGCTCAAAACCTGCCCACAGCAGAGGAAGTCTTTGAATACTATTTGAAACATCCCACTTTAATTCACTTCTCTAGGTGACCCCTCAATTAAATCCCCAAACATTCTTGAAAAAAATTTAATGCCAAACCTAGTAGGAATGCTTAAGGTGTGTGTTACTGAGTTTTCAACTAACGAGAAACTTCCGTTTTATTTGCAATATTGATAACTTTAGGTTCAGTTTTCTCTCGTGGGGTCAGTTAGAGAGGTTAAGTCTCGATGAGATCTTCTTACCTTTACTCGAAATAATACCATGCTATCAGGTTTTTCGATAACTTTATTTCTGCCATTATTGCTCGAATGTTTTGCAGAAATCATCTTACTAATATCCACCCCAATAAATATTCAAACAACAGAATAGGACATTTGAAATTGCCGGCTAGGTGGCGCAATGTGTGCTACCGAAATTTAAAAACCCTTGTTCATGACAAGCCAAATTTAACGAGCGTTAAATTTTGGGGTGGTGAATGGTAATGCAAGCTTCGTGAAAAAGAGACTGTAGGACGCATATAAACACTGAAAAAACGAGACTGCGAGACCGGTGAACTTCGACAACCCGTTAAAGGTCTATTAGCCGCCCTTAAATTAATGTGGGTGTACTCTATTGGGGATTAAACGTTTCCGTGGCCAGCTTAGTGTAGGGTGATCGAGGGTTTTTTTTTTATTTTATTAATTTATTTATTTATTTTTTTTTTGAGGGAAAAAAGCCTTTTTTTCAAATTTATAGGGACGGTAATGTTGTAGACAGGAAGCATTTTACACACAGTTATCCAGAAGATAATTAAGGAGATAATGTATTTTGTTTGGTACCAGCACATAGAAAATAAGCAATTTACATTTTTATTAAAACTCAATTTGTCTTCATGCAGAGATCTGTCGTCCTATGTGCGCAAAATATAAGTTTTGTTAACATCCTAGCACTTAGATAGGGCTGTGACTATATCAGCTGACATACTGTTTATAAACGCTTAATTATAATAACAGGAAGTAATACTCATGTCGATCAGCTGTAAAGAATTAAAATTTTCACCTCAGTAGCCGAAATATTTCCTGTCTCAATTAATATTGTTTTTATACTCCAATATATAAGTCAGTAAATGGACAAATAACGAATAACATATACGAAATGTGAGAAAACAACAAAACTTTTCAATTTGTAATACAGAAACTTCTGTTATCTTCAGTTATACAAGTACAGAGCGATGGAAGTGAAATAGAAAATATTACATGACCGCGCGTGGATAAGAATTTTATCTTCGAGTGTTCAACTCGATATCTCACGAGTGAGATGTCGAGTTGAACACGAGAAGATAAAATTCATATCCACAAGCGGGCATGTAATATTCTGTTTATTACATAAACATACTAATAACGGCGTTTTTGACGATTTTCCGAAGATTTCCGACTACTTTCCGAAGATTTCCGAAGATTTTCCAAAATTGTTCCGAAGGTAAGGCAAACGTTTCAGAACATTTTCGGACATTTCCCGAATATTACCGAAGATTTCCGAAGATTTCCGAGGAGGCACCGATAATATCTCGATCATACAGCATCATATCTAAGTACTTTTTAAGGGATTATGTTCCCATAGCCATGGTGATCATTTTAGTAACTATGGTAACACCAATATACTCACATGTGAAAGGATAAAAATAGTATGTTCACCGCGTGCGATGAAGATATGATTTTTTAGTAAAAGGAGAAATCTTGGTATTTCACAGGTATTTATGTAATAAGAAGAAATAGTAAATTGGTTAATAAAATTTTGCTTGAGCTTTGTGCACGTTTTGGCTCTTAGATGGAGTAGTAACGACATCAGTTTACGAACCTTAGTGTAGAAAATGGTGAAATATAGTGAGTTTTGTTGTCTCCACTGCTTTCTTCTATTGAAAGCTAAAGAATAAGACGATCAGAAAATGAGCAAAAATTATATCGAAAATTCAATTAGCGATTTTATTTGTTTATTAAGGAAAGGACACCACGCAGGTTCTCGAAAACTACAAAAAAAAAAAAAAACGGTGCGCCAAAACTTTAGCTTTTCCAGGGCTTATTCACGTTCACCCTCGGTTCCATAAAATTTAATCGATCTGTCTTCCCATAAGATTCATAAGAAATTCTAATTTCTGCCAAAAATCTTTGATTTGAAAGGTACAATTCAGAATTTTACCTGTCGGCTAAGAAGTGGTGGCAATTTTGCAACTGACAGCTGAAAATGAGATCTGCAAATTTGTCGGTAGCTATGAAATGGTCTAATAATTTAACTGGTACACTATTTTTAATAAGAATATTGTTTCTTCGGCTGAGGTTTAATATTG
This sequence comes from Platygyra sinensis, assembly GCA_019787425.1. NCBI lineage: Eukaryota > Metazoa > Cnidaria > Anthozoa > Scleractinia > Merulinidae > Platygyra > Platygyra sinensis. Next base: position 11,487 of record JAHPZR010016607.1, on the reverse strand, counting down.
TTATTTTTCTGCCGATATTAGGCTAAAAATAGTCTTGGAAAGATTCTGTTACGAAAAATTATTGCGTGGCTTACGTGAAGATTCGCGAATATGCTAATTTCGTCTCGAATCTCCTAGCATATTTAATTAGTGCTGTATCATCGTGACTCAGTAATTCTATTTTAAGCCGTTTGCATATGTTGCTGTAAATAGTTTCTTATTGTAATGTTACTTTATTTAGTATAGCCGGAAAGTTCTAGAATCTTTTGCTGTAAAGTATATAAGCGAATCGGTATAGTGTTTAGATGGTTTATATCCCAGGAGTGTTTGAGGAGTTTTACAGTAGTGTTTACTGAAGTGTGACGCGTGTAAAGTGTCGACAAGAGGTCGTATTTGTTGAAGTGTAACAGAGAGGTTACGCGGATATCTGGCAGAGGCTGTGTTTTGATAAGTGTGTTGGAAGTCGAAGTGTAACTGACAAGCCTAGCGTCTGCTTGTTGAAGTCTTGTGTGGAATTACTGCCTTCGTGTGGATTAAATAACCTAGTTGTTGTTTCCGAGATCCCTGTATTCTGATTAGACTACAAACTATACTTAGGGATGGACCATTTGATTTTTGAAAGGGGGGTTGTGCAAATCCCCAAAAAAATATCGAGCATGTGCTTCTGGTTAAAAAAAATATATATCATGCAGAATTCTTAAGAAGGAAAAAATATCGGGCAGCCGTAACCAGGGCGTGGCAAAGGGTTTTTGCGTGATACGTGACGGCCCCAAAAGTAGCTGTGAGTCACATGATACAGGGCTGGGCATCACATTTTTTGATCTGTGATTTGGTAATTTGAAAGCGCGTGACGCGTAGTCTACCTATTACATTTCCTATTAAAGTGAACCCTCTGATCTAGAAGGATATTATCATTCAAAGATATTCATGCGTTCAGATTCCCACCGTAACAGTTGTCACGTGCAGGTATTTTTTGTAAGAAAATACGATTTACTTCATAGAGAAGGAAATGGAACAAACAAAAGTAAAAGCAGGCTACATTGAATTGGTTCAGGGTTCTAAATATACAAGCATGTGAAACTGATGCTCTGGATATGTGTACGAGTACAAAAGACGATTACATTAATCAAAACGCTTTTAAAGGGGTCAACTGCCAATCTGTTTTTTTCACCTATTGAAGCTGAGGTGTAGTAACTAGGGGCCTGTTTCTCGAAGCTCCCGGTAATTACCGAGTCCGTTAAGATGTTTAGTTTTTCATTCCAGATAAGCCTCTTCCAGGCGTTCAGTTAGTCACGGCACAGCACTGCGCTGTGCCGTGACTAACTGAACGCCTGGAAGAGGCTAATCCCAGATGGGAGTTTCAAAAGGTTTGAAAATTATACAGTTAAGTTATGAGCTAAAGAAACAAAATGGACTTCATTAGAGGTCAGAACACACCCTACTCTTCTTGAGGCTTTGATTTCAAAATATGATTTCGGGCCCGTTAAGTTACCAGGACTTTCGAGAGACGGACCCCAGGGGTGGTAACAAAAATGTTTATTTAACAATGTCTTTAATACAGCACAAGCTGGCAGACTGTCTATTTTATCCATCAATAAGAATTAAGCATTATACCCCCTCCAGCTGATTTAACCTCCACTCAAAACGTCGTGTTAACTGGTAGAATCTACAGTGAGGTCCCCATTTCTTGAACCCTAATGTATTTTTTTAAACTCTAGATAACTCCAAATACTAAATGCGTATTTTGAGAAGCCAGATTACTGTTCAATGTCTCCTTCTTTGAAGTCCCCCTCTCTTGCATTGAAAGCAATAAACAGGGTCAAATAAGATGGATTTTCCAGCTCGCCCTTTGGACAAGATGGAACCATTTCACACAAGTCTGAAGGCTTTTCTCAGTAGCATTACGTAATTAGAAGTAAAAAACGTTCACTTGCCCAGTGGGCAAGTGATCCAATGGGCAAGTGATACATAACATCCACTTACCTGACAGGGATATCAACTAGCCACAGGTTAGTGGAGATGCACGCATTTAGTGGAGATGCATTTCTTTGTACACTGACTGAAGATGAAACTCTTTATTGCTTTGAAAGAAAGATGTCACAGGCCAGGATCCAGGAATTTCTCAAAGGCGGGGTTGTACACTACCGAAGTAACCTTGAGCACCAATGGTGTGGAAGGCGAGTGACGGCCCCTGCCTCTGGCGCGATATCTTGCGGGGGTCCAGAGTCATACCCCTCCCCCCCCCCCCCCAAAAGAAAAAAATTATTCTATTATTATTTTACGAAGACTCAAGCAAAATAACAAAAAAAAATTCCTGCGTGTAAAGGTAGTTTTTAATAGGGTGAATTTTGAGTGGCTGGTGACGGTCGAGTTAACTAGCGTACTTCAAAATATTTGTACTAAATTTCCATTTAAAAAATATCATGCAAGGACATGGAGATTAAAAAAAAAATCCTGCAGGGCTAGAAGAATAAAAAAAAAATATCTAGCAGCCTAAAAATCCTGCAACCCCACCATCAAAAATCAAATGGTCCACCCCCTACCACTAAAAACATCGAACTTGCAACAGAATCTTAGATTAAAAGGTATGACATTTCTGTTTTCGAATGTATTCTGCAGACATCGGAGTATAATATGACGCACATAATTAGTTAAAGAAAATGCTATAGCATCAATTAACGGCAGGTGATGTTTTAGTGGCTTTCTGGCTAACTCTCCTGTTTAGAGAGCAAGTGCTGGGTTTAGTTATGTCACAAGCTACATAAAATCATTTATTTTGGTAAAATAAATTCCTTATAAATAACAAATTTGCAATGCACAAAATTATATTCTTTTCAAGATCTCAGCCTCGGGTTTATTCTTTTTTACTAAACAGTCGCCGTTGAAATTATAAATGACATCAACGGCGACTGTTTAGTAAAAATGTAGTAGACTCAGTCAACAGCTGTGGGTGTCAATATTGTCGCAAATTGAGACAGTTATGACTTACGTCAGCTTCATTGGCCATGACTTTCTTAATTCTTTTTTTAGTTACCCTATTGAGTCCGGGGGGGGGTGGGCATAAAACTTTCAATTCCTTTAATTTTATTGGTGGAAGAGCATGATGCTACCATACAGCCACATTTCAACCGGTCTGGTTTTCAAAATTTAAATCTTTCTGTTTTTGATCGTACTGAGAACTGTCAGTTCCACATTTTCAGGCTTTTAGTGAAAGAATAATTTTATTGCCATAACATCCTCTTTCATAAATCAGTAACTGTACCATTTCGGTTTCAGAGAAAGAAAAGAGAAGCCCAGCCTGAATGTAGTATAATACTTTACTCTGGCGTATTGCTCGCTTTTTGACTATTAACGATCACTATTTTTAACGATTTCAACCTTCCGTTAAAAGAAATAAACAGTAATGATATCGCCACACTTTCTTGTTTTTAATTTAGGAAAATAAACTTGGGGCGCTTCCGGATGTTTCGATCTTTTTTTGACAACCTTAGCTTTAGTACAGTAATTTTGAGGTAGTTATCCTGCTCTTCACTGATAGAAGAGAGAACGGCTTAACAGGGGAAAAGTACGACTTTACAGCAGGAACTGCCCAAACGGTGGTTTATTATTTGGCAAACCAAGTTTGGCTACCGACTTCAGCCGCTAAAATGGATTTCTCCCTAAATTTATTTGCTCGAATTTTTTTTCTCTGAAGCAAGGTATTTCTTTGTCACAAATAAGGCTTTTTTCTTCCATGTCTGGTGAACAATTATAACTCAATGTCAACGAACTTGGCTTAAAGATTAACTTAAAGTTTGTTGAACTCGAAAACACATTTCAGCTCAGTAGCTAAGCAGAAGGCTGAATAATGTTTTTGGAACGGCTTGCACTAGCTCGAGCGGCTGATGATTTTTATTTTTTATTTTTTATTTTACAGGAATAATGCTTTGTGTTTTGTCAACGGATTCAGGCGACGAGCAGTTCGAAAAGTTGGTGATTGCCTTGGAACGGATAGCTCCTGCGAGCCTTTCGGAGAGATGACAATATTTTTTTTCTTTTTGAACGGATAGCTCGAGACTTTTGAAGGGATGACAATATTTTCTGAACCGGTACATTATGTAGACGTCGATGTAGCTGGAACCGTTCGAACAGCCTATCTCATCTCGTTTGAATGGCTGCTGAACGGCTAACGAACGGTTAGCCGTTAGCAACGTTTTCGAGTGAGAGGTCACAATTTGTTGCCTCTCGGTGCATGTCTAGCCGTGATCTATTCTCTTGCTTTTATCCTGGCACTGCAAAAAACTTTCGGATCTCTAGTACTCTTCTGTTCAAAGCACATTTGGCTCTTGAACGCTTGGTTGCTTAACTGATATCCTCTCAATATGCCAATATGAAACAATATTCTCAATGTATGATGATTACACTATCTTTCTTCGTTTAAAATAGCTTTTGATTTGCAGCATTTGCCTCGGGTTTAATTTCATATTAATACGAGGCTTTCTTGTATAAAAAGAGCTTACCTAAAGATTGAAGAAGATAATCCTCTGACTTTAGAAGGTTATAAATTCACCACTGAGTGTTCAGCAGGCGAAGTGGTATCAGTCAACATAGGTAGATGTCACTGTTGTTGAAAATTGTGAAAAAATATGACTTGCGTTTTTAATCAAATTTTTAACTGTGGTTATTTGATTGGTCGAGGAACATGAGGTTGCCATGGCACCCGTCTTTCGACCGGTGTGTTTTTTGAACTTCGAACTGTTTGTGTTTATAGCAAAAGAACTGACAGTTCCATATTTCAAGTTTTTAATGAAAGAATAGTTTAGTTGCAGTAACCTCTACAACCATAAAAAAGACTTTCCCTTTATGTTCCAGAAGACCTGCGGCGGCAAAAAAGCCTGGCATGAACAGGTTTTATAGAGCGAACAGTTCGACAACTTGGCGATTGTTTTGGAACGGATAGCTCCGGCGAGCCTTTCGAACAGATGACAATAGTTTTTTTGAACGGATAGCTCGAACCATTCGAAGGGATGACAATATTTTCTGAACTGGTACATGATGTAGACGTCTGATGTAGCTGGAGCCGGTCTAACAGCCCAGCTCATCTCGTTTAATTTTTGCCTCGCAGTGCATGTCTAGTCTTGATATATTTCCATAGCATCCACCTTTCGACTGGTGTGTTTTTTGAACTTCGAACAGTTCACGTTTATAGTGAAAGAACTGACAGTTCATATTTTCGAGATTTCAATGAAAGAAAAGTTTAGTTGCAGTAACCTCTACAATCATAAATAACTTTCTCTTTATGGTTTTAGAAGACCAGCGGTGGAAAGAAAAGACCGGCATGTGAAAAGGTTTTATAGAGCGTATTCACTCAAGTGTCCAGCAGCCACGCAAATTTTTACTGAAACAAAAGAAAGTGTTTACATAAGAAAAGAGTTGAACTCTCACAGGATTGGTTTGGTACACCAACATGTCCGCCGTTTTATTGTTTTGCAACAACAATATGGCTGCCATATGTCGTCATGTGCATACGCTCTATAAATTACTCTGGTGTGCTGTTTGCTTTTTGATTACTATTTTAAACCTTTTAACAAAAGAAATGGAAAGTCCTGACATTCTCAGATATTCTTGTTCCATTTTTTAAACAAAACATATTTGACTTATAGCGTTTCCTTAACACCTGTGTAAACATTCAAACTGAATTATGACATCGAATTAGCTTTGATGTTCACGGAAAATATCACGAAATTTACATTCGACCTAGAAACTTGTTCGGGAAAATTGTCCAACACGGAGAAAAGTGGCAGAAATAAGATTGGCCTCTTTATGATAACCACTTAAATTTCTGATGTTTTAAAATTAACAGAAGTTTTGGAAGGAACGATTAATGAATGGGAAGGATGAGTGGATCGTCTTTGCTCCTCGTTCCCCTTGGTGTTCAACAGCGATCTTGCTCAAAAAAAGGAAACAGATCATATTAATTTTGCTCTGAATGTTTTCCTAAGTATTAGACCGGTACCCATTTTCATGAATCTGAAAACCCTTTCCTCTCAACTTAACGACACCAACTAAGAGATAATGAACTTGCTAAAATATCATGATAGCCACAATTAAAATAACCGCCATGTATGGAATAAGTAGAGTACAGAAACACATCTGCATTCAAGATCCAACTGTTTTAATCCGAGTTTCCCAAGTGGCTACAAATTGTGAGGATAAATGAAAAAAATTGTTGTGGTGTACACTACAATGCATTTCCTGATCTTGAAAATTTCATTTCCTTCGGTGTGCGTTACAGCCGTTTATGAAGGAGCGTCACGGGCTGACGCTACGGTGTCGCTAACTCGTGACCGTTGAGCGAATGAACCGAGTTACACTTTCCTTAACAAGATCTGACCCATAAAATGGACAAAAGCTGCACGGCATGTAAAAAAGTCATCCTTTATAAACTGTCAAGTAGGGTTTAGCGCAACAATTTCATTAAAACCTGCGTGTTTGCGAATTTTCGAATTTTGATGAGACTATTCAATTTTCGAAGGCTTTTTTTAAAACGCTCGTTTAAAATCTCAAACCGATTTTTATATCATGTGTAAGGAGAGCATAAAGACACGTTATAACCAAGAAACGAGCCCGATTGAACAATGGCCACATATTGAATAGGCGGTTTGCAATTTGCCGAGTCTGTGGTGAAACCATAACAAAGAATGTGTACTCTCGTAGCACGAAACAACATTTAGAACCAAAATGTAGGCATAAATAATGTTTCCAACACTCCTCCCTTTAAATTAGTTTCTTTCTTCCCGATGATATAGGCGGCTACGCGAAGACTATAACGCGAATGCCAATTTATGCTAATTATCCTGCTATTTTTCGCCAGCCAGAGTGCGAAAATCTGAATAATTCGAAAATCCGGCCGTATTTCCATAAAGAAACCCCGAAACCTTTCAAAATTTGTTAATTCCTCGTTACAAATTGAATGTTAAGATTGGTTTCGTTTTTGAGCATGGTCGCGATTTATGCATCCTACTCGATTTTTCTTTGCATTTGCTCTTAAAATTTCACAAATTTCAGCTTCAATAGTCTTATAAAATATATTCTCATTAAAAAGGAAGAGTGTATGTCGATTGGAACAACGAGTTATTTATAAAAAAAGCGGTTTCAATACAAATATAGTATGTTGTATGTAGTCTGTAGAGAAAAGACATTAACATGCTACCTAAAATGTCGCATATTTCAGCCTCGAAATTCTTGTAAAATGCGACAAATGCATCTGGATTTTAGCAAGATCGGTAGCTAAGGTTCAGTTACGATATTCATATGAAAATTCGTAAAATTACAACAACAAGTAAAAATATTTTTAACAAGGCTCTGAGAAAAGAAATAAAAAGTTGCACTTACCTTTTTAATTTGAAAACACAAAACGCAATACCAAGGCTGTTCTTACGAAGAAAATGTCTGCCTTTCGTATGTAAACATAGGGCGCTTTCCATTCGACCAAATATTCCGGTTCAGTTGAAATTCCGCCTTCGATAGTATCAGCAGAGAGGTTTTGTGGAGGTTGTTGCGGCACTACGGGTTGCCTACAAAGGTGGTCACTATCATCAGAGCTCTCTATGAAGGTTTTTCCGCACAGGTGGTACACAATGGACAGAGAACCCTACCACTGAATATGAGGACTGGGGGTAAGACAAGGCTGCCTGCTATCTCCACTGCTGTTTCTGGTTGCCCTGGATTGGGTGACGAGGACAGCCTTTGACAGGAAGAGAGGTATTCAGTGGACCTTTACGACATCCTTACGACATCCTTTGCCGATGATCTGGTCCTACTGTCGCACAGAATACAGGATATGAGGGATAAGACACAGGCCTTGGAGGTACAAAGTGCGAAGGTAGGCTTGAAGATCAATGCCACCAAGACAAAGTCGATGCGTATTGGTACCAAACGTGATGATGGTGTGTCGGTTGTAGGGGGGCCAATCGAGGAAGTGGATGAGTTCACATACCTTGGGAGCATTGTGAGCAAAAAGGGAGGCACTGATGAGGACATTCAGGCACGAATTGGAAAGGCAAGACAGGCATTTGCAATGTTGAGACCAATATGGCGATCCACAGCACTAACAACCAAGACCAAGCTGAAAATCTTTGGGTCAAATTTGAAGGCAGTGCTCTTGTATGGTTCTGAAACTTGGAGGTTGACTAAGAGACTGGAGCAGAAGTTGCAAGTGTTCATCAGTAAGAGCCTGAGGAACATCTTGCGGATTTGGTGGCCTAAAAAAATCAGCAACAAGGAGCTTTGGAGGCAAACAGGGCAGCGACCGATAGAGCAAGAGATAAGACAAAGAGCTTGCGGATGGATTGGCCACACATTGAGGAGACCAGATAGACATGTAGCCAAGAGGGCACTTGAGTGGAACCTACAGGGGAAGCGAAAGAGAGGAAGACCCCAGCACACCTGGGGACGTACGAGAATGGCAGAACTGGAGAGGAAAAATCTCACATGGAATGAGACAAAGGGCACTGCAAAAAACAGGGTGAGGTGGCGTGCTCTAGTTGACGCCCTATGTTCCATTAGGAATGAAGAGGACTAAGTAAGTAAGTAAGTAAGTAAGTAAGTAAGTAAGTAAGTAAGTAAGTAAGTAAGTAAGTAAGTAAGTAAGTAAGTAAGTAAGTAAGTAAGTAAGTAAGTAAGTAAGTAAGTAAGTAAGTAAGTAAGTAAGTAAGTAAGTAAGTAAGTAAGTAAGTAAGTAAGTAAGTAAGTAAGTAAGTAAGTAAGTAAGTAAGTAAGTAAGTAAGTAAGTAAGTAAGTAAGTAAGTAAGTAAGTAAGTAAGTAAGTAAGTAAGTAAGTAAGTAAGTAAGTAAGTAAGTAAGTAAGTAAGTAAGTAAGTAAGTAAGTAAGTAAGTAAGTAAGTAAGTAAGTAAGTAAGTAAGTAAGTAAGTAAGTAAGTAAGTAAGTAAGTAAGTAAGTAAGTAAGTAAGTAAGTAAGTAAGTAAGTAGTAAGTAAGTAAGTAAGTAAGTAAGTAAGTAAGTAAGT
>JAHPZR010016605.1:17500-27615 GCA_019787425.1 Platygyra sinensis | reverse complement strand
CCAGTGTGCAGGAAAAACGGATTGGTCAAGAGAAGTAAACACGTCAATCAAATGTTAGATGATCCGTCATATATTTCCCGTGGGACACTGCTTATAAAGGAAAAATAAAAACCTGCGTAGCTGTCGGTATTGTGAGGGCCTGATTACATGAGCCGGGCTGGTGTCAGTTTGCTGAGATCTCGGCACGTTTGTTAAACGCTATAAGAAATCAATTTCGCGATTACATGACAACTGGGCCTTGCCGGTAAGCCAAGATCCCGGTATTGCGGTGCCGGGATTCCAGCTAACCGGCCTGAAATTTTTCCATGTAATCGCGTTTGCCAGGCCAGCCCGGCTCATTAGCCCTTCGTCACACTAAAATCAAACTCGCTCCGGTCTCCTGGGTTCATTGCATCAGCCATCAACTGGGCTGGCTTGCCTTGTGTAATACCAGGCTAAAAATAATCTTGGCACACTGAAGCAGCCCAGCTAACCAGGCCAGCCTGGCTCATGTTATCAGGCCCTAAGCGCACGCGAAATAAAGTTTTGGCGGTGGTGCGAATCAATACAGCCATGCGGATTTACAATCAAGCTTTAGGCTGAGTAGTCTGTTTACCACACAAGTTTTCTACATTCAACTCTGTGGCGAAGTGTGAAACACGAGGTGTGATTGTTTCCTGGTCAACATTGAAAGGCATGTTTTCTTTGTTCCTTGCATTTGAAGGAGTCGATTCTGAGAAATTCAGTGGTTTCTTTAGGGGTAGAACAGCCCTTGTATAAATTCTTTTTTGCTTGAGGACTCCTGTCCGGTGAAGACTTGCGTATCCGAACAGATCTAGATCAGAACTTCCACATTTCTTTCTCTTGTAGGCTGGAGGGAATGAACCGGACAAGTTCAACTGCATTGAATATTTTCCTACCACAAGACTTGACTCGATAAAACGCTAGACTCCACAATGTGCCGCCAATTTCTAAGCAAAGTTCTGCTGATGTTGTGCTTCCATGCTTCTTGCGACCTGAAGGCTTATTATAAATAAATTTTCCATGGAAATGTGTTTGGTAATTTTCTGAAAATGACCCAATTTTATCTTCAGGTTGACACCACGCAACCTACATGAGTCGTTAGGGTTTTACCTCTTGGGTTTTTCTTCCTTTAACTGGCTGTACGCATATCTCCCTTCAAATGATCAAATTCAAATGTATCCCGACCGGGATACAATTGCGCAGTTGTTGCTGTCACGAAGTCTTTGTTTGTTTGTTTTTGCTATATGAAAGTTTAAATATATAACAAAACACTTAATGTATGGTCCCTCGGGAAACTAGTTAGTTTTGTTTTCCCTCGAGTCCTGATGTTTCCCTCGACTTCGTCTCGGGAAACATCAGGACTCTCGGGAAAACAAAACTGTTTCCCTCGCGACCATACATTAAGTGTATAATGTAACAGGATCGCCTTTACGCCAATATTTCGTGAGAAAATTGTCGGCTCTAATTGGTTGAATTAACTGGGATCAGTTGAGGTCAATGAAGTGATAAAAGTGGGCGGTATTCAAAATCCCCAAGTTCTCTGGCAGGCAGTATTTCTCGTGGCTTGACTGCTCACTTCTGGCGGCTCCACTGCCAAAACTTTATTTCGCGCGTGCTTACAATACCGCCAGCTACGCAGGCTATGGTAAATCCAATTTTTGGTCAACAAAGTAGCTCCAAGTTGTTTGTATCCCATCGATAATTTCACGGTTATTTAATTCTTTTGGTGTGAAAAACTGATTAAACTAATCCGAAGCGGGTTGTTGACAGTTATTTAAAAAAGCAGTTAAATATAAGCAAAATTCCTTCTCAATCAACATCTCATACTCATAGAAGTTCAGGTAGAGCCGAAGCACTGGCCAGGCAGGACCTCTGACAAATAACTTGCTTCCTTTTCAAAATAACGTCTGTATAGCAGTGCAACGTTCGCCCCCCTAGAGAGTGTTGACAAAACTAAGTTAAGGACCCACCCTCTGTGCGGCTTGGGTTGGCATGCATAGACACATGACCAGCCGTAACCAGGGTACATTCTCGAAGTAGAGAGAGGACCCTGGGAACGAGGTTGTTCGAAGTTTTGCTTGACATTGACTTAATACATGTAAACCCTAAAACAACGTTTATTGTTGCTTATACAAAGATGTTTCGACTATTGGTCAATTAAGGAGTGAAGTGAATGAAATAAATATTGGCAGGTTTTAGTTTAGCTTACAATTTACAAATGTTTTGCTGACCATTTCAGGGATTTTGACAGTTTTGTAAAGTAGTGGACACATTCTTGAACTCGCAGGACGTGACATATTTTTGGTGCTGTAAGGTGCCTTTCAAGCGCTTAAAGTGCAAGCTACCAAGGGGGATCTGGGGGCATGCTCCCCGAGGAAATTTTTTAAAAAGAACACTCACAAACGTTGTTTCCAGCGTTTCTGCAAACCAAGTATCAGTTTCCCAGGCAAAGCTGGAATTCACTGAAATTCTCTTTAAAAAGTAAAATATTTAATGAAAATGGACAAACGGCATTGGGGAGGGGGGATGGGGACAACAGAATTTTCAGTCGTCTGTCATTGTGCATTTATTCTTTTTCAAAAAAACATAAGGTAACTGAGGTTAATCTTTGTCAGCTTTAACTTTTCAATTTCGTTGAAACGAAACGAGAAACCGATCAAATATTCCACTCGATAAGCAAAGAAAAAAAGTAATGTGGCAGTTTTGAAGAATTTAATTGCAGCATTCTGTTATCCTCTTGTCAGTAAATTCATGAGATACTTAAGTAAAAACAAAACTGTAATAATAAAATAATACAAAATCCCTTAAGTATTAAAATCAAAGTACCAGACACCGAATGGAAAACGACCAGATGAAACGTCCGGCCTCCAGCCTCAAATGAAAACCCTGCCATTTAGTGTATTTTTGTAGCCTGAGAAGAATTACATTAAATTACTGTCAGCTTATTTAAGATTGTTATTGTGGAATGTTTAACTGTAACTGCATAATTTATATACATGTAGGCATCCTTGTTGTACTGTGCATGACTGAAAAGGTTTTTAGAATTTTGTGTAAGGAACTGTAAGCTTTCAAAACTGTCTTGATGTTGTGCAAATAAAGTTAGGTAAATGTACTGTCCAGATACTTCTTTCTCCATGCTTGGCCATCAATATTTGGAGTAATTTGTTTTAATGGCTTTGATTGAAGGCCACCCTAACCATAAAGTGCATTTTATATTTAACAAATTGACGTCAGTTTTTATGCGTCTGTCCTGTTATTGATCGTGAATTTTGTCATAACATTGTCAAAGTAGCTGTGGATCCACAAGGCGATAGCCGAGTGGATCCGCAAACTACTCTGACAATGTTATGGCGAAATTCATTGTTAATAACAGGACAGATGCATTAAAAACTGACATCAATTTGTTTTTTACAATAACAAATCAATTGTCAAATTGCCCGCTCTCGCTCGCCTGAGTGTCGCATGAATTTCAAATTTGTGTCTGTCCGCATATTGAGAATGAAAATTAACCAATGAGTGCACATGAATTTCTGCAGTTATCATAAAATTAATAATTTCTACACTAACAACTGTACAGAATGTAGAAAAATTTAAATTAGCAGTGAATGCAAATATTTTTAGTGATTTTATAGTTTCTTATGTTTTTAAAATGCAGCTCATCCATAAGACTAGTGCAACTTTTACTCATTTAATGTTTACATGATGTATACAAATATAAGTAAAAACTTTCTTTACAAGGGGTGAAATTCCATTCCTCTTCATGAATGTAATAAAGAGTTTATTATACACGCAAATATGGCGGACCACTCGGTCAGCGCCCGGGACGAGTCGAATGAAAACGAGGCTAGTTTAGCCTCCCACGCAAACGTTCTTAGGCTTGTCACGCATTCCTCCCCACGTGGGGAGGAACGCGTGACAAGCCTAAGAACGTCTGCGTAGGAGGCTAAGGCTAGTTAGGCTTTGATGTTTTGTTTTGACAATGCTTTTCTAGAAAGTCTTGCTTCGTTGTCGATTTGGTTCCTTTGTTTCGCCCTCCCTACGCGTTTTTGTGTTCCTGAATGCAACTGAGTGGAATCTTCCCCAGCAGAGAAAGTGTTCCTTTTTTCAGTTTTCTCGTTCGCCTCTGAGGGGAAACCAAAGAGACAGAGGCAAGGAGTTCACATTCACTGAAGGAACTGTTTAATTTCAGGTTGGAATCGATCTTAGAAAATGTGTAAGCGATCGCATTTAGCTCCAAGTTGTTGTCATTTGGCTCAATGCTTTCACTGGTTTCAGCGACGGGAGAGTTGAGGTTCATTTGCTTGGTTATTGCACCATAGTATTTATATTTACTTCGTGCAATTCCGTGCATGCGAGTGGATGTGAACGCAAATAACTTCTTCCTTTGAGACAGAGGATATCTTTCAAGAAGAGCTTTTCTTTAATTTGGGGAGGGTATTGGCCATGAAAACCGTGTTGGAACACCACCAGACACCACAGAAGCTCGTCATTTAAATGATTTTTCTGAGATCTTCTATCCTGAAATGTAGCAAACAAACTTTAGTTCCCGCGGCGATCATGAACTCCATTTCTCCGTCTCAACGAATTGCATTGATCCACAATTTCCCTTAGAGGTGAACAGTGGAAGATTTCTATTCCCTCTCGTTGCATTCAGAAACACAGCAACTCGTAGGCACAGCAAAATAAAACAACAGATCGACCACAAAGCAAGAGTTTTCTGGAGAAGCATTTTCAAAACAAAACATTGAAGACTAACTAACCTCGCTTTCATGTAGCTCGTCCTGGGCGACGACCGAGTGGTCCGCCATATTTGCATTCGGTGTATTAATTCATTAATATTCATGCCATACTTACTTTTATCTTACAGGTATGATGTTTTTCATAAGAATAATTCTTGGCTTGCATGTGACGTCTTCATTTTCTAAAATCCAAAACTAAAGAGCCACTAAAGGTTTTTATCCTCATCAGGCTTAAGAGGGGTTAAATTATATCTGAACTTTTCAGCTCAGTAGCTTGCTTTGTCTGGAAACCATCCCATTTTGAAATTCTTAGTTATGGCAATGTGTGACAACAAATATGTTTGTTGAAAAATATATACTTATCTCATGATTTTTAGCCTATTCAGAAATTAAAGTATTAAGAAAAGGACTTAGTATGTAAATGCTTGTTTACATGTACAACTTTTCAACTCAGTAGCTTGCTTTATGTGAAAACCATTGCATTTTGAATTTCTGAGTTATGGGGGTGCATGGTTTTGAGATATGAATGCGTTTGTTGAAAAATATAAAGGAATTAGCAGGTACAATGCATAAATACTAATTTATGTCATGATTTTTAGCCTATTCAGAAGTTAAAGTATTAGGAAAAGTGCTCAATGTAAATGCTTGCTCATTCAGTACAGATAATCAGTCACCTAGACTAGCTATGCCGAGATAGTGAAAGTAAGTTCCAGATGTTTACACTATTTCCCGGGTACCATGTTGGTGTACCAACATGGGCTCTGAGCTCTGAGCTCTGTAAATTTGTTCAAAATATTTCAGTGAACATCTGAAGTTTAGTGTCTTCTTTATCAATCTCCTATAACATCACAATTTCTGGTTTTTGAATTATTTTTTATTGCATGACAGTGCAAGCCAAGAATAAACTACACTTTGTGATTGACATCATTAAAATCTCACAAGTTAATTATAACTAATTTAATATTAATTGCTTACATTTTTTATATTAGGTCATGTATTTAATCAAAATGCAGAAGGACAAAGAGCACAACTGGCTTATGAAAAGGCTCTAAGAGATGGCTTTGTGAATGTTTACCGTGGTCGCGTATTACTAATTGGTCAGGATCGTGCAGGTAAAACCAGTCTAAAGAAGAGTCTCTTGGGCCTGCCATTTGACCCTAAAGAACAGAGTACTGAGGGAATTGAAGTACAGGCTTCAACATGTGAAATTGAAGTTGAGCAAGTTAAGAACTGGCATTCTACCCATAAGAATAAACCAGGTTTACAAGAATGTTCTAAAGAGATATCAAGAATAGTGGCAGAAAAAATGTGTGACAGAACAACAGAATTAGAGAGGGGAGATTCTGCAGCAGCTACAGAAGCAACTGCAATGAGAGAAGACGACCATTTTAAAGAAGAAGGGCGAGGATTGAGTGATGAAAATGATCTCAACAAGCTTCAGGTCTGAATAAACTTTGTTGTGTAGAGACACAATGTTTATTTAATGTAGACATCTCAAATGTAGCAGAAACAGGTCAATTGTTACCTGAGAATTTGAGAATAAAACACTTCCTGCTTTTTTTTATTTAATTTGCGAGATGTAACAAATAACCTGAAATGATTTATTTATGTCAGATTAGCTTCTATTTTACTTTCCTTGGACTAATGTCAGATCATCTCTCTCAGCTAGGTAGTTAATTCTTGCCTCTCTTACAGCAATCAAGTTTACTAAAATGATCATGTACTGTACATGTAGCATTTAAATCAAAACAAATTTCCATATGAGTGCATGGTGTGTGGAAGGCATGAAACTGTCAGCCAGGGTCTCTTTTTAAGCAATGACGTAGTCATCACTTAATAATGGCAAGCTTGCATTCCATGTAGCCTGCGAGCAGGCTCACCTTAGAGTCAGGCGCGCGAGCAACGAAGAGCAAAGCGATCCGGCGGGAGGGAGTCTGGTGAAGAGGTGCCAAGAAAGTGAGCCTTCCCTGATCTCTGTAATTTTTTCATTTCTGCTTCGCCAGAGCGAAGTGCAATACCATTGGTCGAAAAGTGGCGAAGGCGCAAAAACTGTCAATCTATTATGTTTGATTAGGAGCGATTAGGTCCCCATGGAGTCGGTAATTTACCGCACGTTCTCACAATAAAATATTTAAGTCGCCCACATTTGGATTCAGAGTTGAGTAAGTTAGTGCATGTATTACTGATGTTTTAACAAAGTTCCAGTCTAATTCTGGTTAAATTTCAAACTAAAGATGTATTTGTCGTGTTGCCATCTGCAGATGAGAAGAGTTAAATATTACATACGTATATGACCCTGTTGTGATTGCAAGCAGGCAACAAAAAAACACAAACGTGTTTCATCAAAGACCAGACTGCAAAAAGCAAGATCACTTGGAATCAAGTGTGTGTCCTTGCCAGACGTACCCTTTGACACTTTATCTTTATCAGCAATGTATATTACACCTGCATGTTGTTTTGAAAAAGATTTACAATTTTCCCAAGAAATCTGAGCTGCCAACTTTCATATTTCCGGTGAAAATTAGTTGGCTTATTTTTTTCTGTGGTTTCTGGGGTGGAAATGAAAAATTTGCAGAGATCAGAGTAGGCTCACTTTCTCGTCTCGCGGCTTCGCAGCTCAATTTCATGCTCATGGCTATGCCGCGCAGACTTGAGCTTGAATTCTCGCCTGCGCTCCAACGTGAGCCTGCTCGCAGGCTACATTCCTTGTGGATAGGGGATTTCTCAGGAATTTGTGTTGTGCTTGTGTCTTGCACAATTTATCCCTTGGTGGAAGGGAAATGCACTCTGCCCAGGAGCTTAGTAAATAAGAATTAGCCATCTTTGGTTTTGGTGAGTGAGTTAGAAACTTGTATGTGGCCGTCATTCTTAGTTTGTGGGATCTGTGGAGAACCTTAATTTCAGCTTTTATAAAACAATGTCATGCTGTAATGAAAAGAGCTCATAACTGTGACACATGTGAAAAAAACTAGAAGACATGTGATTTAACCAGAGGATTCAGAGCTGGAAAAAAAGTGGAAAAGAGGTTATCTTTGTAATAGAATAGAAGGTTTACAGTAGGATAGGATACAATTCATTTGCAGCTTTCATCAGTTTTTTATGAAGTTTTACAAATGTGCGATTTTTTATTTTCTGTCAATGAAAGAATGGTACCGTTGTGATTAAACAATCGATAATGGTTTATCCCTCAGTAGAAGCAAAATGCACTCTAGGTTTAGTAATTAAGACACAGCAAAAAATTTAGTTTCAGGTAGTGAGAAACTTTTCCTTTGCAGCTGACCTTTACAGTTTGTAGGATTCTCGAGTGCCTTTAACTTTAGCCTCTTCTCATGTACCTTGACAAATTCATTGACTTTTCGCTCAACATTGTTTTGCATGAATTTCTTGCGAATAAACACTGGAGTTGTGCTGTTCAAAACCTTATCAAAGTAAACAAAATGCAGGCATTACTCTTCCGGTCCCATTGTTGAATGCAATTTGAACTGGATGCCCTTATCTGACCCACATTGTATACCGGTATGTACTGTAACATTGAGATATTGATCATAGACCTAACAATTAATTTCTGTGATTTATACCTGTTTGCTTATTTGCAGAAAATGTCCTTAAGAGGTTAACCTTTAACCACTCATTGTCACCTTAAGATTTTTCTGTGTGACTAAAACCTGTCAATGTTTTAAGCCTGTTGTTTGTCGCCAGTTAATTTTAAACATAATCAAGTTGCATGAACCGAAACAAAATATAGTGCTAAAACCAGCTTGTCACACTGCAAACTGAAAAAAAAAAAATTGGTTGCCAGTCTGCAACAGTATATTGGAGAACACTTACTTGACCTCTGAGAATGCAGGTACAATGAACAATTTTGTTTGAGAGGATAGTTGATTTGTCCTGCACCCTCATGAACTAAATGCTTGCAGATTCTCTTGCAGTAACTAACTAGCCATAAAGCAAGGCTAAAAGCAGAACCCGTTGTTTAAAAACAAATGTTTTGTTAGGTGGGACCTATGTTCACTTTCATCCACTTTTTCCAGTTCCTTAGCCTCCTAGGCAGATGTGGTATAGCCTAACGTGTAACGTTGTGTAACTACATGAGAGGTTACTGACCGTTTTTTTTTTAATTATTCATTTCTTATGAAAATTGTTCTTGTATCCCTGTTGATAAATGAACTCAAATTCCATTTTCAAAATTCCCCACATAAATAAATCTCAATTTTGCAAGTGCCAGCAAAAAGAAACGTAATCGCTTCTGCATGCATTGCGTACCGTTTATTGAGTACCTGTGACTTACTTTTAATTATTATGCCACTAATCATTCTTTTGTTTGATACTCTATTCTAGGTTGAGGAGATTGTAGACTCTGAAATTTCCGCACCATCAAGAAAAGCAAAAGCAGTGTCAAAGCAGTCTCATGTTAACAACGGTGAACATTTGCCTGAATGTGGAAGTGAAATTGAGCTGAATGAGCCTGAGATAATGATCAATGCCACTTCACCTCCTGATCATGTCACAAAACATGTTCTTCAGTTTCTACAGTATGTTAGAGGTAAACATGGCAAAAGAAATGTCGCCAAACAAGAATCTGTTGCCAGTTTGGACGTGTGGGATTTTGCTGGACAGCACCTGTACTATGCCTCTCACCCTCTTTTCTTATCATCACGTGCACTCTATATTTTAGTGCACAACCTCAGCAAGCCATTACATGCCCTAGCTCACCCCTATGTTAGACAAGGAACTTCTGATATCCCTTTGAAAAACCCAAAGAATGAAACAAACCTGGAGAATTTGCTATCATGGCTTACTACAATTCACAGCATTACGCAAGTGAAAGATGAACCAGATATTGGTGCTCAAAGTAGGCTGCCCTATCTGCGACCTCCGGTACTCATTGTGGGCACTCATGCCGACAAACAATCTCCCCAAAACATTGCAGAGATAAAATCAAAAATACAGAAGAGGATTTCTGGTAAGGAATATGGGAAACATGTGGTCCCACCTTTGTTCAGCATTGATAACACAAGTTCACTGATCTGGAATAGGATAAAGAGAGTTTTCAGGCCGGGTCCAAAGGAACAAAAACATCAAACAGGTATTAAAATACTAATGTGTTGCTGTTTAGAATTGGTTTATATTATAGTAATAAGTTATTTTTACTTGTATTGGCTTGTATTTTGAATGTACAAAAATGCACAATTTTAGTTACCTACAGCTTTGTTATATTGTTTCATGCAATTTTGTACATATTGAGCAAGTCTGATCTTCCCTGGTAAGTTTTAGTTACAGATGAAAAAATCAGTTAATATAACTGAGAATTTCTTAGTTTCTGTTTTTCAATCAAAGCATTTAGTGAGTTAAGATTAGTGAGCTAGCTTCATA
>JAHPZR010016605.1:10000-12500 GCA_019787425.1 Platygyra sinensis | reverse complement strand
GTTTTATCCGTGTATAAATAAAGTTAATAAATAAATAAATGAATAGATAAATAAATAAATAGAAAGATCAATAAATAAATAGATAAAATAAATAAACAGTGATCCTTAAATGTGTTTTTATTAAACATATTGACTTTTGGACCTTGAATGCTTGTTAAACTCCTCGCTAATTATAGATTGAGCTTGGGTACTGGTGCCTTTTAGCTAAGGGGCCCTAAGCACAGCAGGGAGGTATCCATGGCAACCCTGCAAGCTGGAACCACCCCTGCAGGCAACTGCCACCTGACACTGTCTCACTGAAAGGAGTTCAGTGGAAAAACAACTCAGTTATACCTACACTGTAACCCTATACTTACCCAAGACCATGACCAAGAAAGGGGAGGGCTGGGAGTGAGAGCCCACAATGATTCATTAAAATGTTAGCACAACATGCAAAGATAGCAAAACACTAACTAGATGAATGATCCACAAAGATCAGCTGCAAAGTGACAAAAAGTAAAGATGCCATGAGGTGACTGCCAACTACTGAGGTACCCTGCAGGTCACATGTGCAAATAGGGTGACTGCTGGCTGCATTGGCTCATGTTTAACTTGCTTAAATTATATTTAGTCACATAAAACAAACTATCAGTTGTCGTTGCATGTACTCAATTTTGTTCTTTAAGCATAATTACTGTACACTTGATATGTCTACAAACTATTCAGTTTAAAGGAGAACTTGATGTTAGCGATGAATGGTACAAATAAAGGCTTGTCATGTTGTGATTTATTTTCTCTGATCTCTTTTAGATGGTTTCTATTTGAAAAGGTGATTGAAGCCTTGATTGCCAAACAGATTTTTCACATGAATCTGCGTGCAACTCCAAAGTTATGCCAAAAGGCATTGCTATATAGAAGATGCAGATGAGTTTGCTGGTATGATCAGCTTCTACCACGGTCTTGGTATCATTATCAAGCATCGCAGTACCGTTGTTCTGAAGGCTCAGTGGCTGATTGACCTATTGAAGCAGCTGATAACCATCCCACACTTTGAAAAAATGGTAGGAAAAATAACTTCAATATACAGTATTAGAAATTGAAGTGTTTAATCTTTACCTGATCTTTACCTCAAGTGGTTGTTGTTACTTTTTTTTGTTTGTATAATAGTATGTACACTTCAGTATATACCCAAACATGTATTAATTTGTTCATCTTTCTATTAATTTCGCCAACCGTTTAGAAAAATAATCATATCATTCTACATGATGCAGTACATATTAGATACATGTAAATTAATTGATTAACTGGGTAATATAAATATTTTCAAATTGTATAGCTGCAGCTGTTATGGAGAGCTAGTTTTAAGACTGTTTTACCAGCACAAGCAGTAAATGCAGCTAAGGTTACATACAGTATGCCACCAGGGGTGTCTCGCGTCCAAGCAATGTAGCGCGTCCAGCTTGAACTGTAGATACATAAACCCAATATCAAATTAAAGCTTACAGAGCTGGCTATCCTACTATATCAAATTTGTTGAATTTTTTTATGACTTCTAAATGCGAGCGTTCGAATCACCTTTTCAAAGCTACAAGTCAAAGCAAATTTTGTCTTTTGCTAATTTAATTTGTTCCTCAGTTTCCGGACCAAAGCGCTAAGAAAACATGTCTGCGTTTTGCCATACTCAGTCAGTGAAAAGTTATGGAACGCTTTCGAAATAGTATTAGAAAAATGTGAAGTGTTTGTACAAAAATCGCTCTCATTAGAAAAATATTTCGAAAGAAAAAATTCCAGACAGTTTTTGTTGTTTATGTGTTAATCTACCCACTGTCAAAATTTGGGGGCAATCAGACAAATTTCCTATGAGTTTAAGCTCTTTACAGTGTCCACTTCAAGTGAAAAAATTGATTTGAGAAAACAGCACTTAATATGTCAATCAGACGGGTAATTTTTACTTCTGGCCGAAACTTAAAAGTGCCGTTTCTCTGCCAATATTTAATTGTTTTTCAATGATTTCTTTTTTACATTTATTTAGAGATTTCATTTAGATCATAAGTTTAACCGAAAAATCGAAATTTGAAGAAAATTGCCGATCTGAAGGTATACGGTAACCTTAATGGAATGTGCCCATCAAATCTAGGGAACAGTTGGTTATTGTATTTTACTAAACTAATGTTGAACACTGCATGTCAAATAATGCTTGACACCCGCAGAGATTGAGTGAGATCCTTGGATGCCTTATTGTCTCAAGTGTTGTGAAAGATTGTCTAGTCTTGTCACAATATGATCTAAATCATGGAAGCTTTCTATAGGTTACACCCATATAATCGTGTCTAGCTATAAAAGCACCATTGTTCGGTGTAAAAGCACTTCCCTTTGGTGGCATGCTATTCTCAGTAAGCTTTGTTCATAGCATTTTTTGGGAAAGGAAGTTAATTAATGACCTTTGTAAAGACAACATTTGGTATGAATGTCATGTGTTTTCAAGGAGCAGACATTAAGTTCTATTTCTGTTATACTGGCT
>JAHPZR010016604.1:5000-14946 GCA_019787425.1 Platygyra sinensis | reverse complement strand
TTTCTTTACTGTGGGGTGATTGTGTTTACTCCATCCCCCTCTCAGGCTAACAGTGGGCTCACACAGTCGTGGCAGGGAAGTGTAACCTAGGCTGCACTTTGCCCCACAGTAAGTACTATTACCACCCTTAGTAATAGGTCCGGATCTCACCAGGATGGTGCCATTGTACCATCCGACCTATTGTCCTCCCAGAAGGGCACCCCTCTTCTGGTCCATCCTATGTTACCCTCTAACATAGGTTCCCCTAGAGACGCTACTACTCTAGGGGAGATAGGCTCTCCCTTCTCTGCCACCCATGTTTTGCCACTATAATCAGTGTTTTGTTTCTGTTTTCCTGCATCTACCCAGCAAAAAGGAGGGAGGTACAACGTTGTTACCCATATTAATTTCCTTCTAGTGTGGCCGAAGAGCCAATTACCCTCGGTGGTACGGTTAGATCTGCCCCTCCCCCTATGGGGGTGTGGCTGTAACATATTAATCTGTACAGCAGCAGTGTCTCATTAACACTCGATATTCTTTGACATATTTGTCTGTAAAATTGTATATTTCATCCATCAAATTGTTATCATTGTCCAAATTGTTTGGCATTAGCTTTCGCTGAAAAACAATCTGTTCGTCCAAGCAAGGCTAATAATATAATGGCCATCGTCCTTTGAGCGAAGTCATTTGGCTGTAAGAAACTAAATAAAAGAGATTTTAAACTCATTTTAGTTGATTTGTGGGGGTGAACTGCGCTAGGACCTAAAATTTTGAAAAATCTATCAGACAGAGTTTAAGCAATTTTGAAATTAGGCAAAATTTCCCATTTTCTTTGTTTGCTAAAAATGTGTCTCACAGATTTTTATTTAAGTCAGCATAAATGTTTAATCAGAGCCAATATTTTGAGGTAAGGACATAGGGTAGCTCTTGAGAGAAACGTCATTAAACCTAGTAGTGCCCAGTCTATCATTACGTTCAATTTGATTATTTATTGACGTTCAAATTTAATGGTGGAAGACTTAAGCAAACAGTAATTCGAGAAGGCAAAAACAATCTGGTACATTTTGCAAAAGGTTTAAAGAAGGGCTACAGCTACAGTTAAGAATAACCTGAACACAAGCGACCATCTCCAGCAAATCCTTCCTTACAAGTACAGTTATGTCCGCCAACAGTGTTAGTGCAGTTTGCATTCACGTCACAACCATGGCTTCCTTTCTTGCATTCATTGATATCTACAACAGAAATAAGAATAGGTTAACGTATGAATGCAAGTGAAATTAAGTGATATGTGAAAATTCTCTCAAAATTGCACTCGCTGAAAGGCTCGTGCAAATTAAAATTCTCAAATATAACGAGTAGCAGGTAACTCCAGTTTTTAGCTGATTGATCATTTATCGTATGACCATAGTTAACGGAGAGGAATGGTTATGAAACTCGTCAAAGTTCTTTGCTGTATGATTTTGTTCTGTTTTGTGGCCTTGACCCCGGACAAAACACAATAGTTTACTTCGTACTGGGGAGCTAACCAATAGAAACGTGCTGCTCAAGTAGTTTAAGGCCTGAGTCAAAGGCTTTTGCCGGTAAAAATACTTGTTTTATTAGTTATATTCTTGAAGGTATAAATGGCAATGGAACCAGATTTAGCATACAGTTAGGTTTTAACGTCCCGAACATTTTAAAGTAGAATTGGTACTTCTGATAGGTCACGTTGACATGTAACGTGACGTTTAGCTGAAAATAGTCATTATTTGTGGAATATCTGACGGTTTTTAGCAATATTATCCGGCGAAAACGCGTTTTAGATTCAGGTCAATTATTTTTATCCTCTCACGTTTGGAATGACCGTCCCTCTGTTCACATAAAAATTTTATAGCGTGAAAGGTCGTCTTTTTGAACAAATTTTGACCTTTGATCATTTATATCTTTTAAAAACGAAATCAAGGAAGATCATTCCAAACGTTCATTCCATTTCATTATGTCCGCCAACAGTGTTAGTGCAGCTTGCATTCACGTCACAGTTATGGCTCCCTGTCTTGCATTCATCGATATCTACAACAGAAATAATACTCTGGACACAATACGTTTATAAGTCGAGATTAGCATGGGGGCTCCAGTTATCAGTTCCGCCTTTAACACTTGTCAGTCAGCAAATTTACGTGAACACGAGCGGCCATCTCCAGCAAATCCTTTCACGCCACATTCACGCCACAGTTTTGGCTTCTAGTGATGCATTTATCGATATCTTGATGATGTTCAAACGATTGAAAACGAGACTTTGAAATCTGTGGTGCGTGATGATACGTAGTTCAATGCACTTCCGGTGACGTAAGCAGCATGTGAACCATTGTGCCTCGCGATCTTTGTAAGTAGTTCCCACCATGTTGTTTAAAAGGCAAATAAGAAGCTCTATCGCTTCCCATATAGCTGGTGGCTATTACAGTGCGGTGCAAATAAAAATACCCTGTCAAGGACATCACAAGTGATCCTTTAGAATTTTAGATTTTAAGATGGCTGTTATGAGGTTTTTGGCCCGCAACCGTTCTGACAATATTCCGACACTAGCGAGCGACTATCGATCCAAAGAGTTAAAACAAGTGACTTCCTAGACTTTCCACAAATCGACTTTCGCTTTCATCTCCCTCGAGCGAAGCAAGGGCAACCATTGATTGACGTAGAACGCGAAAAACATGATTGACATTTGTAATTTTTTCGGTATTCCGCGCGCGATCGTTGCGAAAGAAGACTTGATTTCCTCTAAAACTTTTCGAGTACTGTCCTTATAAACTCAAAGAAGTTATTTGCGTGCGGTGTATAGACCCAATGGAAAAATGGCTACCGTTAAATTACTCTTTTGTCCTCGTTCGGGATAATAAATTCTTTACAACTTTTGTCTCAAAAGCGAGGCTAGTGAGGCTATTTTAAACACGAACATAAGAATAATATAAAGGCAGCCATATTTGCATAGGGTTAGTGTTCTATTGAGTAAAGCTTCCTGAATTACACCGATTGAAAATTATTTGTTGCAGTCCATATCGACCAGATTTCTGTACGATAATAGAACCTTTTGCTTCTGCTGTCAAGAATACAGATTACTAAAGAAGATAGAGTCAGTAGGGGGTAGCGTCAATTCTGTAAAGCTCTCTTGATTAAATAACTTAGAAAACCGAAGTCGCAACGAGCGGCAGAGAAGAAAAGTTCGATTCGCAAAAGTCATTCATAGGCATTCATCGTCCAATGATTCCCGCCAGGTAAAACGACCCATGCAAATTCGCTACTATGCGGTTTCTTTGCAGAGAAGAAACTTGGCCATTCATTAATTTAACTAAAAGTTCAACAATTACACAACCTTTGTCCTTCTTTGAGACGTCCAAACTTTACCCAAACGATCCGGCACGTAAAGACCTCAACTGAACGCGGACTCCCAATCGCGAGCAAACTAACACGCATTGAACGAATAAATAGACTTCCACGGTGTTTCCTAGTCCTTCTTTCAAAGACTTCAAATTAAGTTTGGATAGCCCACATTCAATTGCTTCCTGAAAATTCTCATCCATATATTCTTGGAAAGGACTTTTAGAAAATCTAGTTACTTATGCGGTGTTGGCAAATGGCTACCCAAAACGGTTCATATATCAAATTACACAAACCTAAACAGTCACCTCAGCAGTCTGTAACAGCTGCGGCGGTAGACGTTAAGAATTGATAGCATGCAAATACCCCAGGAGATCTAATGTATTTTTTCTTATTTCTTTTATTTTACATTAACGTTAGCTAATTCTGGGTAAATGTTGTTTATAGTGTAAAATAAAGAAGTGAACCGAATTGTCATTTCATTATAATTTCTTATTTTTCTGAAGAAGACTTATGTTAAAAGCGAAAACGTTGAGTTTTAAAAACTTTTAATTAACCAGTCTAATATTTTTATATTCATCAAGCAACATGTATTTTAAACTAAGAGGCACTAAATCAACAGTAATAAAACATAAGCTGTACTCGAAATATAACTTACCTTCTGAGTCCATGTCGCAATACACCAAAACTGTCGTTCCAGTCGCAGTTGGATCCAGCCAGTACTTGC
The DNA here is from genome assembly GCA_019787425.1 of Platygyra sinensis. Lineage (NCBI taxonomy): Eukaryota > Metazoa > Cnidaria > Anthozoa > Scleractinia > Merulinidae > Platygyra > Platygyra sinensis. Next base: position 10,889 of record JAHPZR010016604.1, on the reverse strand, counting down.
TACTAATGGTGTCTTTGCCTTCGCTTGCCTTTATTTCCTGACATGAATGCGCTGGGAGCTCCGGAATGGAACCAAGAGGAGCTTTGAGCGAGAAAAGAAAAAATATTACAGATTAAAAAACAGCAGCTTTTAATAGATTTGAAAATCTAGGTCTTCCTGGTATGAATGAGTTGAAAATAAAGTCTATTTTTAATTTAAGCCCGAAAATAAAATAAACTGCAAAGCTAAATTTGATAATGAGCTGCTTAGCGTATTCGTTTATGTAATCACATGATTTCGAGGGGAATCGGGACTGGAAAAACGTGCGCAATTCTAATTGGGAGCCGACTAGGAGTACCACTCACGTCTGATGTTAAACAGAACAGAAGGAAAAAAGAGTTGGGAGAAAAAGAAAACGAATTTTTTTTATAGCAAGTTCTTTCAGAGGCGTAAAACAACTAAAAAAATTCCTAGAGTGATTGCGCGGGATCATTCGGGACAGTGTCCGGTCTTACTTGGTCGTGTTTATTACACTTAGACCCATATAATATGGGCAAATGTCAATAAGTAGTCCACCTTGGTAAATGTTTACCCTCAACTTTATCCTCCTTTATTGCCCCCGGCATAATTAAATTTCAGAGGCATAGCTATAACGCTGACCCCATGTGGTTAAAATTTCATAAGTTGTTCTCACAATTGAGATGAAATATACAGTTTCTGTGACACGTTTAAATGCGTTTGTAGACTTACATCTTGGCAGGTGTTTACCCTCAACTTTATGCTTCTTTATTGCCCCCTGGCACAATTAAATGTCAGAGGCATCACTATAGTACCCCATGTGGTTAAAATTTCATAAGTTGTTCTCACGAATGAGATGGAATATACTCAGTTTTTGTGACACGCTTAAAAAGAGTATTAATGCATCTTGCAAACTTACCCAATTCACGTCTCCAGAATAACTAAGTGGAAAAGAATCAATTGCAAGATGGCTTTTCATTATGGCGTTATTTTTAGCCAAATGTCACCCTTTGAGTAGTTCAAGAGTTGCCTGTTGGACACTGCGTGGAGAAAGACGTTATTCAAAAACATTATTAAACAGCTTTGTACTTACCCCTTTGGACTAAGCGTCTAATGTAAGACCGCGCCGGGTCTTTGCGGAAATTTTCCGGTTTTGCCTCCTTGGTGCGGTTATTCAGTTCGCACAACTTTTCCCCTACAACAAAGTTATAGCTTTGACAGGTGAGTTCTCTTTCGCAGCTGATATCACACTCGTGAAAGGCTCTAACTAGGAATTTTTTAAAGACGAATCCTTGTAGAGCCATGCCATTTATGCTCCGTTCCTCTCTACATTGCTTGCCAGCTGATATGCAGTCGGCCATAAAAACGCCGGTGAAGAGGAATAAATATTGAGCAGTCCTCAACATTTTCTTGTGTTTCAATTTGTAACTGTAGGGGGCGATAAAACAATTATAAAAGTATTAATACTAATAACCACATTAGTGAAACTCGAGTCATTTTAAGTAGTCGCCGTTGCGAGTTGGAAAGGAAGTAGATTTATAAATAAAACTATTCAGCATTCATTACTCGCATTAAACCGCCAAAAAGCGTTGAATACACAAATAAAGTACATACAGTAATTCCCTCTTCTTTGGTACGTATTATCCTCATTTTGTTAAAAAACGCTAAATGCAAGAAACAGTGAAACACAACGATAATTTTTTTCACGTTCTCCAGACAACGCAGCATTAATTTAGTCATTTCACTTTGTCGTTTTGCAGAGGACGGCAAAGAATTTTACAAAGATTCAAAACTCTCGTGCACAGCAATTGTCCTGCTTACTAAATATTTTGTTTAGCGATGTTCCCGCTCCCTTTGCCGTCGTGGTTTTCTTAAACTCTCTAACGACAGACGAACCGAAGCGCCGCAAGCATTGCTAATAATTTTAATTTTGAACTTAATTTCATGTTTTTGCAAGAGGCTATAAATTGAAACAGATTTCAAGGTTTGGGCCACCCACCTCAACCAATACTCTTATTGAGTACCCACTCCCCGCACAGGTCACCTATACTTATTTTTCATGTTTTTTTCCTATAGGCTGCCCGAAGCTGTGTCCTTCGACTAAATCATTCACGCGATATATTCCTGGTGTTAACGATTCGCAACATAGTAAAATACTATCTTTTTAGACTTGAAAGTCGGCGCTATTCCACTTATTGTTGCACTAACCTGCAGTCTCACTTTCTGTTTTCTTTTTCCACGAGTTTTATGGCTTCTTACAAAAGAAAGTGTCGACTCCTGTTACAGTAAATAAAGAAAATATATATTAAAGATGCAGCACGAGAACGATAAAGACATAGTTATCAACCTTCGCTGTCGATAAAGTTGTAATATTTGATAAATTGCAGAATTGTTCATTGCTACCTTAGAGAGAGACAGCGGTTGGCCTGGACACTACGAAATCCGAAGTTAGCTTAGCAGTGCTGAATTGTACCAACGAGCGTAGACACCAGTGATTATATTAATTCAAAGAGAATTCAAAATCCTGCATTGATCTCGCAGCCACTGTTTTTCTGCCCTTATAACACAAAAATTAAAACTCGAAGAGAAATATCTTCGACAGCTGGTAAAATAATGACAGTTGGTTTTCAATAGTGACACTTTGTATATATAATCGCATGGGGCCGAGGGCAATTAAGGATTAATTTCACGAGTATTTTCAAAGTTTTCACAAAATTGCCCGAGTCGCGAAGCGACGAGGGCAATTTGGAAAACTTTGAAAATACAAGTGAAATTAATCCTTAATTGCCCGAGAGCACTTGCGATTACTTGTTTATCACATAAAGGGCAAAATTTTGTACATAGGTTCAAGGTCTTGCCGTCGCGTAAACAGGTTTGCCGGTTGTCATTATTTAACAGGCTAGCAGTAACACGGGGAAAGCCTACTATAATAGTAAGCAAAACACAGCAACTTTGTTCAATTCACTCAAAGCCATTTCTTTACAAACAAAACTATAAGCAATCTAATTTTATTCACCTGTTTTGCGAAGCTTGCAACGGCGTGAGACATATATGTTATTTGCCGGCTGGGAGGTCCGTATAGTGAAAAACTGTGACCGAGGTCTTGAAATTGCTGCCCGAGGCCGCAGGCCGAGGGCAGCATTTTTAAGCCCGAGGTCACAGTTTTTCACTATACGGACCGACCCTAAGCCGGCAAATAACTTATTTATTTTTTTCCTGCGATAATTTGGCTTTCAATTGGGTTTACACAACTTTGTTATTGAATTGGTTTACGTGCCGTCTACAAACCATCGTAAAAAATCTAACGAACGAACGAGCGAGCGAGTAAACTCAGACACTACCCAAAGAAAGATGTATCAACAGATTTATTTTGAATTGCTTTATGTTAGTTGCATCTAATTCACCAGTTAAGTTCTCCAAAAGTGTTTTCCCGATAGTGAAATTTCGTGCAAAGTTTGACTGAAGTTGCACTACAAGCACAATTTCTATCAGGCGTTGCGAATCACCCGAAATCAGACCTTTTTACCGTAAATTGAGTAGCAGAAAGCGAGGAAATTCGTTAAGTATATTCTACAGAATTTCTCTTAAATACAGCAACTATCAGAGAGGCTAAACTCGACTGCATTTGACTTCTTTTAGCTTAAAATTGTGCGGTGAAAAACACAGATTTACGCGCCATTACAACGCCGAGCTACAACCAACCACACAAACTCTCAGAGCTACAAAATACTCAATTGAATCTACTTACAGTGACCTTCCTTGCTATTTAAAAGTGAGCAGAGGTAAACTTCCGTTGATTATTAATCGTCCATGGAAGTGTAAAAAGGGAAAAGATCGACGATTACCGCTAGTTCATTCACGAAACCTAGCTGAACATGACAATTTCACCCGCGCTGTTTCCCGCCGTTACCGTGACCGTGGTCAGAGATAGGAAAATCCGGACCACGCTAAGAACCAATCAGATTGCAGGATTCGTTACTGTGCCCTCTTGGAAAAAAATAATACTTGTTCTTCGATCGATGATAGATGTAAACAAGTGTCCAAACGAGCTCTAATAACTTCTTGATCCAAAACTGTCCTTTCCACTGTGAAAACTTTCCCGTACCAACGAAATTTACGCTGTTTTTACGCCGATAAAGTGAGCTGTAATACTAATAAGGCGACCCGAAGCATAACGAAGAAATTAACTTTCAGTTTGGCGGCCATGAAGTTCTGTAATTCTATGTTTCGTGCAACACCAGCCGTCTCCACTCAAACGTTTTTCAGGCTGCGAATCAATGCATTTTAGTCGGAAAAATCCTTTTGCTTTTCCACTAAAAGACTTCGCTTTGTTGCATGTTGATTCTCTTTCACGTTAAGATGAAATAACCGTGTTTAGATCAAACTCAGAAGTGATGCGTTTCTGAAATTTCTTTTCAAAATCCGTTTGAAGCGGGAAACCAACTCAATGCAGGCGTGCTCAGCCAATCAGCATCAAGTAATTTTGCCCGGGGCAATTACAAAAATTAAGAAAAAACGCCCTCTGTCTCAGCCAATCAGCATTCAGTAATTTTGCCCCGTATGTGATAAAATGGATCAATATTAAAACCTTCTATCAAGTGACATTTCAGTAGTATATCACACAAAACCCATCATTGGTTAACACCTTGTGGTTAATTTAGGCTACTATTGCGACATTATAAATTAAATGTTAGGAGATATCGGAAAAAATCCGAGTCCCAGATGGGATTTGAACCCACGACCCTCCGTGATCTAGTCGGATGCTCTAACCACTGAGCTACTGGAGACTCTATGGTGAGCAAGGGTCAATTTGTGGGTCTTGACTGGAACCGCATCACGCGGCTACACAGCCAAGTAATGACTGGCACACATGAACTCCACAGCCAAGTAATGACTGGCACACATGAACTCACTAACAGCATGCGGTTCCAGTCAAGACCCACAAATTGACCCTTGCTCACCATAGAGTCTCCAGTAGCTCAGTGGTTAGAGCATCCGACTAGATCACGGAGGGTCGTGGGTTCAAATCCCATCTGGGACTAGGATTTTTTCCGATATCTCCTAACATTTAATTTATCATGTAGTTGTTGTTTCATCTTTAATATATTGCGACATTACAACCTATTAAGAGCCACTGACTCCAAATATCGAGAATCGCTGGACAGGCTCGAAAATTCGAAAACCCTGAAACTTTGCCTCAAGAGCGCTTTTAGGGATCTCTCTTCGAAAATGTTATTTCGATTTTCTAAGAATCTAACGTCTTTGAGAAATTCGAAAAAAAATTGAAAATACACCTTTTTACCTCATTAAATATGCAAAAATTATCGGGAAAATTGACAAAGTTCTTGGTATTCGCATTGAAACAATTTACAATTTTAGAACATGCGTTAAACGTAGAAAAAAAGCTTCACCTTTCTTCTATCCAACACTAAAAAGTTTTAATTTTTTCAAGTAATCTGAAAGGTTCCGTCGACTGTCAAAGAATTGCCTTTTCAGGCTCCTATGGAAACGGTAAAAGCTGCGTATTTTTACGAGCTTAAAACGCATCTTAGTTGCCCGATATCGAGTCAAAATTAACATTGAGATAATCCTCTGGCCTTCTTCTATCAAGATTTCAGCTTGCACCCAAGTTTTCTCTTTTTCATGGATCTTATAATATTTTTTGGTAATCTAGACTGCTCTCGGTCTCTGCGTCGTTTCACTTGTTTAACTATTTTAGAATGGTCACAAAATTCTTTCGCACAAGATGGCGGCAAGGCCACAACAGTGTTCATCATTGCACGGAAAGTTTTGCTTAAACTTTTCTTCAGGTAATAGCTATAAACAAAACTACTAGTTCTGATATCAAGGCTAGGTTCACTAAAAATTATCTTCAATTAGATAATAGCTATC
>JAHPZR010016602.1:30000-35647 GCA_019787425.1 Platygyra sinensis | reverse complement strand
CTTTCTAGACAAATTGGAGTTTCAATATGACACTCTACATTTCCTAGCTTGTCGGGACCTAGAGATAAAATCCTCGGACATGTCAATTCTCCTGCTTAGCTTGGTAAGGGCTTAAAGTCAAGAGTGATTTGCCAAGCATTTGCGACTATCCAGCGCACATGGCGGATGATTAATAAATTTGAGCGAGTTGGGCCAAACGAGGATTCTTGTGAGGTAGGTAAGGCGCTACTACTTTAGGAAGAAGATCTGTGGCAGGGGGAGCTTCCACCGTGTCTTATGTGCCCCACTGTCTCGATATACTTTGAGGAAGGGCGGAAAGCCGCGTTCACAGGACTTTACTCAATATAGCAGTACTATCCGTAAATTAGCTAATAGTGTGACGCAACACTCGGACTGTTATGCGTTTTTGGGGGGGCATAACTTTGTGATCGCGAGCGATTATTTTAAATATTGACTCAAACTATGGCGGGGGCTATTCTTAGCACAAAACGATGTAATGATTAGATCTGGACATTATCAAAAATTTAATATAGTGCTCGATTGTTTAACCAGGCGAGTTTAAGATTTAGGCTCACTACATGTGATCTAGGTGGGCTATTCTTTTTTATGAGTGCGCCGAAATGCGCAGCAGAGCCAGGGCTTACTTGAAATCGTAGGTTATAAAATGCGGTGTACTGTTGGAGTATTTTCAGAGCTGCGCCAATAATATGTCTAGCCGAATGTGCTTACTCGGACCAAATGCGCATTTGCAACATGAGAAGCATTGAGGCCTTTCATTTGCCAATTAGCATCTCTGTTTTACGACAGCTGTTTGGATGCTCAGTGCATGCACTACAGAAATCAGAAGAATTTGATGATTAAGGGAATTTTGAGTATGAGATTTAATTGACCCTAACGTGCAGGTTCGCAAGGCTTCGTCATTTTTTAAGTGTCTGTTTTGGCCATTTCCTTTTCTACTGCTTTTTCTCGATCTTTTTGTTGGATGTGATGGCTTTCTTCTACTTGGGGGGGTGCTTGCCTTCCAGTTCATAGAGATGTTTTCCGAGAATGGAGGTATCCATCAAGACTGGCAATTATTGGAGAGTCGCCCTGTGTAGTGGCATGGAAATTTGCTCAAAGTGTAGTTTTTCACGGGTCCAATTTCTGATGCCACGAGCATTTTCGTGGCTATTAGTTCACCCGGCTCGCATTGTGTCGAATACACCGCTTGTCGATTCTGGGTATCATTGGAAAAGGTCTTCTCTCTCCTGGCTGTCCTGGCCAATTTTGCTCAGGGTGAGGACAATCAGAAGTGAAAAATAGGCCGATGGAAGGCTCGATTATAGGGCAGTTGATAGTGGGCAGCATCGGGTACATCATTAGTTAAATGATGACAGTGTATCGCAGTCAGAGTGTGTCAGTTCAAATAAAGTGTGTAACTCCTTATTATGGTGCAGAGCCCAGTCCTTATATAGGGGCAGGAGCGAAGGTTAGTATAATAAAACCAGGATTCTTGTGTGCACTGCAGGGACAAGTAAAGTTTGGTGGCTTGGCGGCAATGGTGACATTGTGTCTAATGGACAAAAGCTGACGAGGTCTGTATCAGCTGAATGCAAGGGAGTCGTACGCCTCACTAGATCGCTATGGGCTTGTGCAGTCGGAGGCTCTAGTGTAATCTTAAGCGAGCACACGGTCGTGGTCACTGTTATTAAATGCGGCTCTACTTGATAAGGCATAGACGACTGGCACACGGCTATGCCACACGCGGCGGGCAAGTCGATTATTGTAGAAGGGGGGACTACCTAAGAACTCAAACATTGTTGGGCGCACTGGGGACTGGGGCCAGCTTGGCTTTCAGAATTGGGGAGGGCTCCTGCCTAGTTTAGGGGCGGGCACTATGGTGCGAGTTTATACCCCCGTCGTGAGGGAAGCAGCGTTTGGAACATATAGTGTTAAAATGGAGAGGGGTTGTTTGTTAACCATAACCATGAAGCACCAGTTGTTGGCGTAAATTTTTGTAATCAATTTTGTAAAACTTAGCCTCATATCCTCAACTGATATGTGGATAAGAGAGATATCATAAAGGCATTAATGATAGTAGCAACTATAGTAAGTTAATTAAATAAATTGAAATATTATTCCGCATTCTTTTCTTTTTTTGATGGTGTGTAAAGTTGCTGCTGCTAGAGAATAAAGTGGAACTGACCTTTAGAGAAAAATAACTGGTAGGTTTAAGGAATGCATGTGACGATGTCCAATCTTACTTTGCTACCACAAAGTGTTCGAGGGGGACCGATTTCCCAGACTAGTTTAGTGGACGTGCTGTGGGAAACATGCAAGTATAAAGTTGTTTGTGTGTGTGAATAAATGGCAACTCTCCAAGATTGGAAAGTGTATAGGAATGTATAATGTTTATTTAGTTGTGTCTCTTGAAATATAATCACTTTGGGGGTGAAGATGGCATCAGGCGGCTGGATTTGAGTGGAAAGAATTGGGCAAACTGCGAAAACAATTACTTTGGTATTGATTAAGGAGTTTGTACTCTTTAACCTTTTTACTATTGCTACACTTTGTATATTTTTATCAATAAAATGCTTTCATAGGTGGAAGGGTGTAGATTTGACTTTCAATGCTAGATTTGCTCTGAATTGTTTACCAAGATGCCTGTCACTGATTAATAGAAGTTGTCACCAGTTGATACTTTTTCTACCCTAGGATTATCCATGTGGTTGTTGTTGTTGGTCTTGGCAAGAAGGCATTGATACGAACACTGAAACAAGTGAAGAACCACGAAAGTAGTGGAAACTGGCAGACACGCATCAGGAGGTGAAGTTTAGTCTTCTTTATAATGAAGAGTACATTGGACTGCAATGGTGGTTTTTTCAGTTGTATAGTGGAAAAATGAAATTCTGAAACTGCGTACTGAGCCAGGAAAGACTTATACATGCTATGCATCAAATGACCGGATATCAGGAACAGAAACTCCAGACAGATTATAAGATAAACGATAGACCGAGTAGATTCATCGTGTCTTTAAATTTTGACAACAAATGAACGAAAACAAGATTTTAAATGGCAGTTATATTTCGGTATAAACTATACCATCATCAGACTAAAAATGTATACAAAATTAGCAGCTTAAATAGAAGGTACCAGTATACTCAAGAGAATAAGCAAAGTTCCCTGCTGGATTTTAATCCATTGTTAAGAGATGGCGATTGTCGTTTGATGTGGAAGGCCTCTTTGTATAATAGCAGGTTCCAATTATCGTCAAAATCTAACACCCTTGTGTTATTCTGAACTACATTGATTACGTAATCCTTGTTGCTAGAAATAGTTGGTGCGGTGATGTTATTTAGAGTGTCGGGTAGATTTAATAAATTATGGATAAAGGCTAAATGTTCGCACGTGCGTAGATGTTTGTAAATCGCACTCTCTTTATCAGTTACAGCGTGTTCACGTGTTCGGGTGAGAAGGGTTCTGTCAGTTTTGCCAATGTATGATGACTGGCAGCCAGGACAACTGAATTTGTAGACGACGTGTGATTTGTTTAAAAGTGGCACTTTATCTTTGTTGTTGGTGTAGAAGCACAATTTTGTGGTTTTCTCACAAATTCTGATCTGGGTGTTAGGGTTTTTTAAATGTCTCCGCAGCTTTCGTTTAAAGGAACGAAGAAGTTGTGACGTTTTCTCGCCAATGTAGGGAATAGAAAGCCAGATAGTGACGGGCTCATCTTTATCTTTGGAGTTGTTGGCTGTTGTCTGATTCTTGTTAAGGGCGTTGGATGAGAAGCGGCGAATGAGCGCATGAGAAATACGTGACGGAAAGCCATTCCAGGAGGTGATCTTTTTTAGAGTTTTTAGTTCAAACTTAACCATATTGGGTGAGCAGATTCTATGAATGCGGTCGACTAGTGCTCTGATCCAAGAAATTTTGTGACGCCAAGGAACGAAGCTGTCAAAGTTGGTGTATTGACCAGAGAAGGTGTCTTTACGGTAGATTCCAATGCCATTGGGTGAAATGTTAATATCCAGGAAATGCGGGGTGGTGTTTTCAAACAAGTCATAAGTGAAGCGTATGTTCTTGTCAAACTTATGAAAGTAGTCTAAGATAAGATTGATCGTGTCAGGTTTAATTAGGAGTAGCGTGTCGTCAACATATCTACAGTAGAAAGTTATCAATTTACGGTCGATGAGAGGTTTGACGACTGTTTGTTCAAACTCTGTCATAATAATGTTAGCCAATACTGGACCTAGAGAGCCACCCATGCTGACTCCATCAGTTTGTTCGAATAATTTGTTGTTACATGAGAAAACAGTTTTGGTACAAGTATCAAGAATTAGCTTACGAAGAGTAGACTTCTTGAGGTTTGTGTCGATCAGTTTGTTGTTAAAGATTCTGTCCAAAATAATATTAAGAGTCCGTTGGAGAGGAACATTTGTGAAAAGTGATTCCACATCGAGGGAGACAAACTTGTAGCCTTGAGTAAACAGATCTGGAGGTATTGATTTGATCCGATTGGCTGCGTCAAAAGTATCCTTTAAAGTGAATTCGTTCTGGGTGAGTGGCTGCAAGAGTTCACTAATGTATTTACCAACAGAGTAGTGTGTAGTGCCCGTGGTGTCAATTATAGGCGGAACTTGGGTAAGCGGTCGAACGGTTTGTGGATCTTGGGAAGACCATGAGCACGGGCGGGTCTAGCATTCCGTGGGCGAATTTTCTTGTACGTGTCTTTGTCCAGCTCGCCACGTTTAACGAGGGAGCGGAGATATCGTTGGATGGCAGTAAGGCGGCGATGGGTTGGATCATTGTGATGGTTTTGAAACTTTCTACGATCGGAGAACAAACTGTTCATTGATTTCATATAGTCCTCTTTGGGGATCAGGACTACACCTTCTCCTTTATCTGGTTTCAAAATAGCAATGGTGGTTTGTAGCTTCTTGATGATTTTTATGTGCTTGTTGTCTTGGGATATACGCTTGTGATCAAAATCTAAGATGTTTGAACCGTAACAACTTACCTAAAGAGTATAATTTCCCACATGCAATCGAACGCGCTAAAAACGCCATCCGTGCCCTGACCTTCAACATCTTAGATTTTGATCACAAGCGTATATCCCAAGACAACAAGCACATAAAAATCTCAAGAAGCTACAAACCACCATTGCTATTTTGAAACCAGATAAAGGAGAAGGTGTAGTCCTGATCCCAAAGAGGACTATATGAAATCAATGAACAGTTTGTTCTCCGATCGTAGAAAGTTCAAAACCATCAACAATGATCCAACCCATCGCCGCCTTACTGCCATCAACGATATCTCCGCTCCCTCGTTAAACGTGGCGAGCTGGACAAAGACACGTACAAGAAAATTCGCCCACGGAATGCTAGACCCGCCCGTGCTCATGGTCTTCCCAAGATCCACAAACCGTTCGACCGCTTACCCAAGTTCCGCCCTATAATTGACACCACGGGCACTACACACTACTCTGTTGGTAAATACATTAGTGAACTCTTGCAGCCACTCACCCAGAACGAATTCACTTTAAAGGATACTTTTGACGCAGCCAATCGGATCAAATCAATACCTCCAGATCTGTTACTCAAGGCTACAAGTTTGTCTCCCTCGATGTGGAATCACTTTTCACAAATGTTCCTCTCCAACGGACTCT
>JAHPZR010016602.1:20000-25000 GCA_019787425.1 Platygyra sinensis | reverse complement strand
ATCGAGATCTCGAGGATGCGCCAGCCGTATGCGCAATAACAATAGTAGAGCCACTCGTCATAAAATATTGACAATCTTATTATTAGTATATTGTAATTATTATTATTTATTTATTATTTATTGTATATCTCTTGAGTCATTTCTCCTCTCTTCCTATGGTGAAAACGTTAAGGGAGGGTGGGAGGGACAGCAGTTGTAAATCTGCAACTTTACAGGCCGTGAAAGGTATAACATTACATGGGCGTAGGTATGTCTCAGGGACGCGAAAACATGTACAGCATATGGATGTGCCATTTTATGCGAGAACACAGTTTTTATGAATTAAGTTATTTTTCCTTAAAGTACATCATGTATAAACTGGAACTGTAAGAGAAGACGCGGAGTGTATATTAATATAGAATGTCCACCTTGATTACACCGACAAGAGAATACCCTACAACTGAAATCATTGCCCACACGCTACGTTAATCATTTATTACTTGCCTGCCACACACTAGAGAGACCGCTGCATTTTCCTGGTATGTGTTGACCGTTACTACCGATTAACACCACTTGCGCACACGAGAGTGGATATAATCCTAGTGAACTGAAACATGGTTTTTTATTTGTTATAGCGTGGGTGTCCCCACCATCATAAGCTTATTAACGGAGTTGGCCAAGGATATACATGAGTAATAGTCCAGAGGAGTTTTGAAACGCAGCTACACGAAAACTGGCACAAATGTTACGAGTATAAATTTTGCGGTTCTAAAGAGACCATGGACGCATAAAAAACACACAAATAAAAATTTATTGTCAAAGGGTTGCCAAGGACAGGCACAAAGCTGTGTACGGCAGAGAATTCACCGGAAAACTGTACCCCCCCCGCGTGAAATTTGATTTTGGAGGTTAAAAATTTGGCTGTGAAAGAAGATTCGCAGGCCAAAATATGAACAGGAAATTATATTCAAAGGGGTTTGCTAGGGCGATCAGGCTCCTCATTCCCAAAAGTTACCCTTGAGATATTGCGAAGAATTTATAGGGGAAAAGCTGTGAAATTATTTACCAATAATTCGGCAGGGACAACATTGCAACAAAATCAACGAAGTATTTCCAACAGGAACTTTAGTATTTACTATTAAACTCACAGGTCCATGCAAAACAGGGTAGCCACTTAATATAGAATTCTCTGAAGTGAAGTTTCCATAGCCTTTAATGTCGGTTTCCAATAAACAATGCAGCATACAGATAGATATGATGATGTTTCTGCAACTACTATGGAGGGTGTAAACACGAAGGAAATTGAAATTGAAATTAAAGGCAACGAAGTGGAAATTGGTAAAGCGATTACTTACAAGCAATCCCTAGCACAAACTTCATAGATATGCCGATATACACAGTCATTATGCACAAAATGAAGAAAAAGGAAGGAAAAAAAACTAAGGGACTAAGCAACATGGCATCTGAAGGTCATATCCCTGACCTTTCCGTATCAACAGCCGTTCCATTATGTTAGAGTCGTGAAATGTCCTTTCAACGGCAGGTTAATGTCATATAAGAATTCCACTTTGATTCCGCTCTCGTGACCTTCCCCGAAGCTCGCTTTAAGATAAGAGTAGTTTTAGGACAATTTTTATATGTTGCGATGTGTTGGTAGAATGGTGGAATGTTTTTTCTTCTGCCAAAGATTGGCCTACACTAAAATTAAACATTGCTGAAAGCACTTTCGAATAAGAAGCTTACTGATGTATGCTTCGAATGTTCGATTCTTGGGTCCCTTGATACAAGCCAACTGAATTTCACCCTTTGAGTGAGATTGATTATAGAGAGCTTTAAAGATATCAATAAGAGTATGCCACCATAGCACTTTCAGTTACCACAGTTTATTTTGTTTCATTTGCAAAAATCTTCAATGAAAAGAACAAGAAAACTGAGTTTATATCAAATGGAGTGATTATGACTGACAAATCCCCATCGAGTTGTAATCCCAGGGGGTATTTAGCAATGTCGATTTTCGTGGACAGAGGAAAACTGGAGAACCCAGAGAAAATTTCTTCGGAGCAAGGACGGGAGCCAACAACACTGAAATGCAAAGCACTTATGACACCGGGTCCAGGTTTTAATCAGGGCCACATTGGTGCAAGGCAAGTGCTCTCAGCACTGCAGCACCACAATCTGCTTCATGACCTTTCGCAACACATGCACTTGGTAATATGAGCCTGAGTCGCAGACATTTACCGGTAAATGAGTAACCCATTATAGGTCGCTTTTACCATGCAGGCTGGGAGATACTTGTCCAAAGTATGCTTTAAAGACTCATTTTATTCTGCATAGAACAAACGCTTTACTGTGTGTTATCCATTCTTGTGTTTCATTAACCTCAAATTGGTCGTGACTTTTCTTGACACTGGCTTTAACTAATGTTGGGGAAGCTGTACAACAATTTAATACGCCACGTGTTTGTAGAATGGTGGGATATTTTCCTCGCTCTTTTTCATCCCAAAGACAGGCGTGCGCTAAAATATCGCTTTAGAATAAGAAGCTTGTTGAATGAGTGGAATAGAATATTCTCCTCCCACGTTATCTTCCTATTGACACGCACGCTTGGTTGAAGGCAACAAGAAACGCTTATCTCGTGTTATGTTTTGCTGGCGTTATGTTAATTTCATATCATTCCGCTCACTTTCCCATAAACTGCTTTTAATATGATACTCGGTCAACAACAAACGCCTTAAGAACGAGAGAAACATGCAGTTTGTTATCTCTTTTTGTGTGTTACATATATCCGGTAATGGCATATTTTCATCCCACTTTTAATATCTTTCCAGAGAGAACAGAAGTAGCCTGTCGTCTTTGGCGGTCTTTTTGTGTTCTGTTAACTGCAAAAAAGTGCAAATTTTGTAAAATCTGCAGGTCGGCACTAGTAGGTGGAATTTACATAACAAAGAAGTGCAAAAAATCGCAAATTTCGCAATGACTTATTGAAAAATCGTGAAGTTGGCGAGAAATTGTAAATTTTGTAAAATCCCCAAGCTGGTGCTTGCTGATCGATTAGCATAAAATTGTAAATTTTGGCACAATGTACCGAAAAATCGTTGAGGCAGCAGATTTTTGTATATCTTGTAGAGTTTAACGAAAAATCGCAAAATTTGTTAAATTTGAAACTGAAACAAGAAATCGTAAAATTTGCAAATTTGAAACTGCGTTCAATCCTGGACATAGTGGATATACAAGGAACATACTATTGCGATACAACTAATCCTGGCATACTAATGACTAAAGAACACTAAGATACAAGGAACGCAATTAATAATGTCCACCAGAATACTAAGATACAACGAATCCTGTACTAAGGCTGACTATTGAATACTGAGACACAACAAACACTGCTGTCCTAGGTGTAATAAGTTAACGTACTAAGGGTGACCAGAATACTATGTATCAACAAACACTGCCGTATGAAGCAGACTAACGTTTTAAGAGTTACCAGAATACTAAGACACAGCAAACACTGCTGCACTAGGCGCTCTAACGTACTAAGGGTTACCAGAATACTAAGACACAACAAACACTGCTGCATTAGTCGTACTAACATACTAAGGGTGACTAGTGTACTACGATGCAATGAACAACCCTGTACAATGCAATGTAAAACACTATTTAGTAGTGATTGATTACAGTGATTGCTATATACATGTATCTTGATCACCAAGTCACTTGTCTCCAACCCACTCTTTATTTTGTTGTGGAAGTGGGATTTTTTGGTTGAAATGGCAACATTGCGTGTAAAGATTACGCCTCTTAATTGAGCGAAGTAAATAAAAGACTGATGAGTGTGCGGCATAGTGCAAATGATTCTCTTTAGTCAACTTGCCCACTCATTAGTCTGCTCTGCTGCCATTGTATTGAACTCTTGTGGTATTTTTCCCTCAGGGTTATATACTGTTTTACTCCTGGGATCCTTGTGGTTTCTGATGTGCAAATGATCAATAACCTTGACAGCCTTATGCCACATTTTGTTTAAGGGTGCTTCAAATGGCAGATCACATTTTGTCAATTTTAAGCCATCAACATGACACGTTGCATATGCCACTATGGTATCTGAAATTTTCTCGGAGATTTCCTCGGGGTTCACTCCATCATCCAGCAATGGTTTGAATTTTCTATAGAGCCATATAATTATCACAAGGAATGCCTGTGATGGTGACTCAGATCTGTAATCAAACAAGAAACATGCATTTTTAAGTCGGTGATTTGAGCAACTTTTACAAGTTATCTACCTATGTCTTAAAACAGTTGACGAGAATTGCATGCTATATACAATATACCTACATGTAATATCATATCATAATTACTGTATAATAATAACAACAACGACATATATTATGTGGCTAGGTCAATGTTTTATTGGCTTTTACTTCAGGTAGAAGAGCACAGAACGCGTCATCAAAATGGAATTAGTTTTATGGCATAATTCAAAACAAGCTGCTGCAGAATTTTCTAGTTTTGAATAATTTTCTAAGCCGCTCCATAATTTTCTAGTTTTGAATAATTTTCTATGTTCATAATCGGGCAGTGTGGAAGTGTGGCAGTGTGGAAGTGTGGAAGTCTGGCAGTCTGGCAGTGTGGAAGTGTGGAAGTGTAGAAGTCTGGCAATGTGGAAGTCTGGCAGTGTGGAAGTGTGGAAGTCTGGCAGTGTGGAAGTGTGGAAGTCTGGCAGTGTGGCAGTGTGGAAGTCTGGCAGTGTGGAAGTGTGGAAGTCTGGCAGTGTGGAAGTGTGGAAGTGTGGTAGTGTGGAAGTGTGGAAGTCTGGCAGTGTGGAAGTCTGGAGGTGTGGAAGTCTGGCAGTGTGGAAGTCTGGCAGTGTGGAAGTGTGGAAGTCTGGCAGTGTGGAAGTGTGGAAGTCTGGCAGTGGGGAAGTGTGGAAGTCTGGCAGTGTGGAAGTGTGGAAGTCTGGCAGTGTGGAAGTGTGGAAGTCTGGCAGTGTGGAAGTGTGGAAGTCTGGCAGTGTGGCATTGTGG
>JAHPZR010016602.1:12500-17500 GCA_019787425.1 Platygyra sinensis | reverse complement strand
AATTCCATTTTGATGACGCGTTCTGTGCTCTTCTACCTGAAGTAAAAGCCAATAAAACATTGACCTAGCCACATAATATATGTCGTTGTTGTTATTATTATACAGTAATTATGATATGATATTACATGTAGGTATATTGTATATAGCATGCAATTCTCGTCAACTGTTTTAAGACATAGGTAGATAACTTGTAAAAGTTGCTCAAATCACCGACTTAAAAATGCATGTTTCTTGTTTGATTACAGATCTGAGTCACCATCACAGGCATTCCTTGTGATAATTATATGGCTCTATAGAAAATTCAAACCATTGCTGGATGATGGAGTGAACCCCGAGGAAATCTCCGAGAAAATTTCAGATACCATAGTGGCATATGCAACGTGTCATGTTGATGGCTTAAAATTGACAAAATGTGATCTGCCATTTGAAGCACCCTTAAACAAAATGTGGCATAAGGCTGTCAAGGTTATTGATCATTTGCACATCAGAAACCACAAGGATCCCAGGAGTAAAACAGTATATAACCCTGAGGGAAAAATACCACAAGAGTTCAATACAATGGCAGCAGAGCAGACTAATGAGTGGGCAAGTTGACTAAAGAGAATCATTTGCACTATGCCGCACACTCATCAGTCTTTTATTTACTTCGCTCAATTAAGAGGCGTAATCTTTACACGCAATGTTGCCATTTCAACCAAAAAATCCCACTTCCACAACAAAATAAAGAGTGGGTTGGAGACAAGTGACTTGGTGATCAAGATACATGTATATAGCAATCACTGTAATCAATCACTACTAAATAGTGTTTTACATTGCATTGTACAGGGTTGTTCATTGCATCGTAGTACACTAGTCACCCTTAGTATGTTAGTACGACTAATGCAGCAGTGTTTGTTGTGTCTTAGTATTCTGGTAACCCTTAGTACGTTAGAGCGCCTAGTGCAGCAGTGTTTGCTGTGTCTTAGTATTCTGGTAACTCTTAAAACGTTAGTCTGCTTCATACGGCAGTGTTTGTTGATACATAGTATTCTGGTCACCCTTAGTACGTTAACTTATTACACCTAGGACAGCAGTGTTTGTTGTGTCTCAGTATTCAATAGTCAGCCTTAGTACAGGATTCGTTGTATCTTAGTATTCTGGTGGACATTATTAATTGCGTTCCTTGTATCTTAGTGTTCTTTAGTCATTAGTATGCCAGGATTAGTTGTATCGCAATAGTATGTTCCTTGTATATCCACTATGTCCAGGATTGAACGCAGTTTCAAATTTGCAAATTTTACGATTTCTTGTTTCAGTTTCAAATTTAACAAATTTTGCGATTTTTCGTTAAACTCTACAAGATATACAAAAATCTGCTGCCTCAACGATTTTTCGGTACATTGTGCCAAAATTTACAATTTTATGCTAATCGATCAGCAAGCACCAGCTTGGGGATTTTACAAAATTTACAATTTCTCGCCAACTTCACGATTTTTCAATAAGTCATTGCGAAATTTGCGATTTTTTGCACTTCTTTGTTATGTAAATTCCACCTACTAGTGCCGACCTGCAGATTTTACAAAATTTGCACTTTTTTGCAGTTAACAGAACACAAAAAGACCGCCAAAGACGACAGGCTACTTCTGTTCTCTCTGGAAAGATATTAAAAGTGGGATGAAAATATGCCATTACCGGATATATGTAACACACAAAAAGAGATAACAAACTGCATGTTTCTCTCGTTCTTAAGGCGTTTGTTGTTGACCGAGTATCATATTAAAAGCAGTTTATGGGAAAGTGAGCGGAATGATATGAAATTAACATAACGCCAGCAAAACATAACACGAGATAAGCGTTTCTTGTTGCCTTCAACCAAGCGTGCGTGTCAATAGGAAGATAACGTGGGAGGAGAATATTCTATTCCACTCATTCAACAAGCTTCTTATTCTAAAGCGATATTTTAGCGCACGCCTGTCTTTGGGATGAAAAAGAGCGAGGAAAATATCCCACCATTCTACAAACACGTGGCGTATTAAATTGTTGTACAGCTTCCCCAACATTAGTTAAAGCCAGTGTCAAGAAAAGTCACGACCAATTTGAGGTTAATGAAACACAAGAATGGATAACACACAGTAAAGCGTTTGTTCTATGCAGAATAAAATGAGTCTTTAAAGCATACTTTGGACAAGTATCTCCCAGCCTGCATGGTAAAAGCGACCTATAATGGGTTACTCATTTACCGGTAAATGTCTGCGACTCAGGCTCATATTACCAAGTGCATGTGTTGCGAAAGGTCATGAAGCAGATTGTGGTGCTGCAGTGCTGAGAGCACTTGCCTTGCACCAATGTGGCCCTGATTAAAACCTGGACCCGGTGTCATAAGTGCTTTGCATTTCAGTGTTGTTGGCTCCCGTCCTTGCTCCGAAGAAATTTTCTCTGGGTTCTCCAGTTTTCCTCTGTCCACGAAAATCGACATTGCTAAATACCCCCTGGGATTACAACTCGATGGGGATTTGTCAGTCATAATCACTCCATTTGATATAAACTCAGTTTTCTTGTTCTTTTCATTGAAGATTTTTGCAAATGAAACAAAATAAACTGTGGTAACTGAAAGTGCTATGGTGGCATACTCTTATTGATATCTTTAAAGCTCTCTATAATCAATCTCACTCAAAGGGTGAAATTCAGTTGGCTTGTATCAAGGGACCCAAGAATCGAACATTCGAAGCATACATCAGTAAGCTTCTTATTCGAAAGTGCTTTCAGCAATGTTTAATTTTAGTGTAGGCCAATCTTTGGCAGAAGAAAAAACATTCCACCATTCTACCAACACATCGCAACATATAAAAATTGTCCTAAAACTACTCTTATCTTAAAGCGAGCTTCGGGGAAGGTCACGAGAGCGGAATCAAAGTGGAATTCTTATATGACATTAACCTGCCGTTGAAAGGACATTTCACGACTCTAACATAATGGAACGGCTGTTGATACGGAAAGGTCAGGGATATGACCTTCAGATGCCATGTTGCTTAGTCCCTTAGTTTTTTTTCCTTCCTTTTTCTTCATTTTGTGCATAATGACTGTGTATATCGGCATATCTATGAAGTTTGTGCTAGGGATTGCTTGTAAGTAATCGCTTTACCAATTTCCACTTCGTTGCCTTTAATTTCAATTTCAATTTCCTTCGTGTTTACACCCTCCATAGTAGTTGCAGAAACATCATCATATCTATCTGTATGCTGCATTGTTTATTGGAAACCGACATTAAAGGCTATGGAAACTTCACTTCAGAGAATTCTATATTAAGTGGCTACCCTGTTTGCATGGACCTGTGAGTTTAATAGTAAATACTAAAGTTCCTGTTGGAAATACTTCGTTGATTTTGTTAATGGTCCTGCGAATTATTGTAAATTTCACAGTTTTCTTAAATTTCACAATTCTCGTAACTTTGGAAGGCCTTCCCTGCAACCCTTTGAATAAATTTCGTTCATTTTGTCAATGGTCCTGCAAATTATCATAAATTTCGTAGTTTTCGTAATTCTCGTAACTTTGGCCTTCCTTGCAACCCTTTGATAAATTTTATTGATTTTGTCAATGGTCTTGAAAATTATCGTAAATTTTGCAGTTTTCGTAGCTGCGTTCATCTGGACATTACTCTGTAATCTGGCCAACCTTAATAAGTAAGATGGCACACCTCTTTTAGTACAGTTACTGTGCCAGTGATAATTGAGGTCAAACAACAAGAAAAGCAGCGGTCAGTGTGCAGCAATAATAAATGATTAACTAGCGTGTTCAATGTTCAGTGTGTATTCTCTCGTGTAACAAGTACATCATATAAACCGCTCCTTAGTACAGTTATCATGATTACTAAGGAAAAAAATTAATTCATAAAAACTGTTCCCATAATGCACACCATATGCTACATGTGGTCCCTGAGACATACCCCCAGTAGGTAACCATTCACCCTGCTAAAGTTGAGATTTACAACTGCTGCCTCCCACCCTCCTTAAAGTTTCACCATGGAAAGAGGGAATACTCAAGAGATATACAATAAATAAATAAATAAATAAATAATAATTACAATATACATAATAAAATTCAATATTTAAGGACAGGGCCTACTATTGTTATTGCGCATACTGTCTGCGCATCTCGAGATACTCCGATTTCCTATGGGTGGTGCTTATAATACAGGGATATTTTTGCGCGGTTCAAAACTATGCGGAGAAAGTAGAACTTAGCAAGTGCTCTTGGTATCCAAAAGAAAATTGGGGGTAACCACGCATTTTTCAGAGATAATTAAGCTTTAATTGGTAAAAGAAACGCCATACATTGCTTTGTATGTTAAAGCTTTTTACAAATATTGTTGATTAATTATCTTCGAAAAATGCGTGGTAACCGCCAATTTTCTTTTCGGATTTCAATAGCACTCGTTATGATTTGCTTTTCCCGCATATTCAGTGAACCGCGCTCAAATACCTTGAATTAGTAGGCACCGTCCTTAAGAGGTGCTTTAATCAGTTACATGTAGAGGTGGTTTTCAGAAGGGTCCCTCCAAAAAAATAAAAAAAATATACTTTGAATGTCTAAAATACCAGAAGTAATAAAGCTAAAAACTTAAGATCACAACTAAGGTTTAAAACTTAAGAACTTACCTATACCTAACTAGTACAATACATGTATCAGTAACTAACATCAAAAATAAAGTAAAAGATCACTGTGGATAGATGAGTATTGTTGTGTTTCAAAAGTTTCTAATGTTTACCTGAGGATCTGAAAATGTGTCTACTTCAACTGTCGTGAACTCCACAATCCCTTAGAACTTTGACACCAACTGAAAAGAAACATCAGTCTGACATTTGGTTACATTACATCAGAAAGAAATTGCATACCAAGTTTCAATTTTACAAGTACAGTCTTCTTCATCCCTAGCCAGGAAACAGCCAATAGAATTATATTCATACAACAGAGAAAATATACCCCGCATACTACTTAGAGTCAGTTTGAAACATGGACAGCTT
>JAHPZR010016602.1:5000-7500 GCA_019787425.1 Platygyra sinensis | reverse complement strand
GTGTGGTTGCACCACAGCACCTAAAGCCAAAGTTCAGTGTGACTTCTGTAGTGCTAACTCACCTGACCATACTAATGTACTCTGATTGATAAAGATCAATTAAACATAGATATAACACAACCAGGCACCATTAATCAGGGTTGTCAAAATAAGTTGGCAACCAGCGCATTTCACCGGCTATTTTGAATACTGCGCCGGTTCCTCCGAATGTTAGTAGGTCAGTTCTGAGCGTGATACTGGAGAAATAAAATGGTAATAGCCGCCTAGTTTTTGGATGGAACCTCCTACTCAAAAACCCTTCTGACAACCCTGATTAATAATAAAGTTGCACCATTTTTCTTTCATTGGCGTGTTCTATTCGTCACCTTTAAGCCTAATTTCCCAGTGGATTCTCCGAACTCAATTCTTCCCACGTTGTTATGGCAGTCATTGTGCTAGGTGTCCTAACGTAAAGTGTGGAGACTGGGCATGAGATTAACTTGTGTTGCCATTCTTCGCGCACAGAAAGCTACCTTTAGTAAAGTGAGCTTTGTCTTCACTTCTCTGACATACAAAAATGTCCAGTGCTTTCGGTACGGGATGGTCCACAAATTCTACAGCTTGAAAGCTAGCCTAATGAACAAAGTTCATGCTAGTTCTCACGAATACCCACATGTTGAAAAAAATCAAGAACCTTTGCGAACAGAATTTCAAAGGCAAGGCAAGCAATAAGTAATTGGATAGTGACAATACTCAACGAAGCGACTTCAGTACTTAATATATAAGCTTAACTCTTGTGTGAAGGGTGTCTCGAAAACACAGACCTCGAAAACGCAGACCACAGACCGCAGACCTCGAAAATGCAGACCTCGAAAACACAGACCTCGAAAACGCAGACCTCGAAACAGCAGACCTCGAAAATGTTGTCTATTTCTCGAAAACACAGACCTCGAAAACGCAGACCTCGAAAACACAGACCTCGAAAACGCAGACCTCGAAAACACAGACCTCGAAAACGCAGACCTCGAAAACGCAGACCTCGAAAACACAGACCTCGAAAACGCAGACCTCGAAAACGCAGACCTCGAAATCGCAGACCTCGAAAACGCAGACCTCGAAAATGTTGTCTATTTACTAGCTGAGAAGCTTCGTCTTTTTATACTTGATAGGAAAAATAAAATTTAAAAGAGCTCAAACCTATCATTGGGACCGGTTCAATAAATTGAGCTTACCCGAAATTTCCAAGATGGCGGACGCATTGCGATTTCCGACTCTCTTCTCCTTTGACAGGGGCACCCAACGACAATTTTCGGAAAAATATCTGTTCGGAAGACGATTTGAGATCTAGAATTTTCGGAACATTTGTTGTAAAATTACTTACTTGCCTGCCTCTCCTAGGATTTTCGAACATCTTAAAAATGGTAAAATTGCCCCTAAAAAGGTCACCTAGAATTTTTGGCAGCCTTTTTTCTGTCTGAAATTTTCGAACAGGTAAGGTTTGATCCCTATAATTTTCGGATCACTGGACTTTCAGCTAGGAAATCCGAACAGATGAAAAATTTATAGGGGATAAAAATATGCCCATATTCACCGTTTAAATACTAAACCCCTTTAACAATGCTATGTTTAAGTGGTTTTGAACTATATTCTCGTTGGGTACCCCTGCTTTGATGTCTTTGATTGTTAGTGAAGCTTTCGTTTGCAGAAAATCGAGCACAAAATAAGTTGGAATTTCATCAAGTAAGGTATTCGTACCCATTAGAAAATTACACAATGAAAGTGCAAAGAAATGCTGCCAAATGAACACGCTTGCGGTAGACAAATCACACGATATAATAACATCGACCGGAAGTCACACAAGTGATCAGTATGAAGTCTTGCTACGAAAAAATCGCAATTAAATTAGTCAATAACCGACCCTTTACAATCACTTAACGAAAACTATTACCACCCGGTGTAGAATCAAGAGAAATAATGATTGATATATTTTTTTTAGCATCGGGAATATACTGTAGGCTACTTTTCAAAGGTCGTTGACTTGTCGTTTGTTGATACTTTTTTTTCTTAAAATTTGTGCTTGTTAGACTTTTTAAGAAAATGTTGATTAAGTAAGATTTAGATACTTAAGAATCAGTGGTCTTTTTGACATCTTCATGTATTAAGAACAAAGTTACCCAACATTTCGGTGAGAGACGGGAATAACAATGCAGAAATCACTTCCGGTTGATGTTTACGTATCGCTTGTTCCTTTGCGGTCCTTTGGTTAAGTTTCCAAAACCCGTAAACCCAAATTGTTTAAGTCGTTGCTTTTGTTATTTAGTCTCTATTGTTCAACTATCCGGAAAGAAATATCATTGCTAAGATCACAGTTGGCAGCATTTACTAATAACATGTTCGTCAAAAAAGAAATGTGCTCAGGCAGAATTCTGGTTGCAGTTAATGGACCTTCTCGAGGTTGTGTGTTCTTGTAGAGAAAAGACAAGGGCCTTCCAAAGAACCCTCCTGTAAAAACTACAGGAAA
>JAHPZR010016601.1:102500-109350 GCA_019787425.1 Platygyra sinensis | reverse complement strand
AGTGCCACTGCGACGAAATTTTCCGAATTCATTGTTTTTGCATTTTCTGAATCTTTAAGTGGTACTTACTCACCTGTCCAAGCCGTTTTGTCCAACAAGCGCGGGAAGATGGTTTTTTTGACGGTTTTTTCCGAGAATTTTTCGTCCGCCATTATCAAATCATGTTCCTGCAACCCCATAAGGCCTTGCTGCTTTGTGACGTCATACTCCTAACCAACTAGGCTCACATGGCGAGTTTTGTTATAACATCTCTATGTAGTTCGCAGTTAACTGGCTTCGCAACGTGAATCTAGCGCTCTATTCGAATCGAATCGTGCCCGATCGATGTGTAATACACGGATACAGCAATAGATCAGATATGAATGCAGGTATTTCCGCTCATTTAAGTCCTACGATTAAAAATTGAGCGAGATAAGTGGTTGGATTCGATCTGTCACCGTTTTTGAAAATGTCTGTTTCGGAGATATTGCAGGATTAAAATTTCTGTAATTTGGTCAATTACCAAAAATAATAATAATAAAAAAAGATCGAAGTGGTAGTTTTAGTTCTTCAGGTATTTCAAGTTTATTTATACATATTTTTGTTGTCAATTAACTGTTAATGTTATTTTGAATTTAAGCTTACCCATACATGTACATGTAAGGTTATGGTTATAGGTGCAAGTGTATAAATTGTTCGTTGGAGTTTGTTGTCCTGCATGAAGAATGTAGATGTTGCATGGAGGTTGATAGATGTCATGAAAGAATGGCAGAAGTTGAAAAAGATGATTAGTAAGTTACTTTCGCATCCAGGTTTTGAAAGTGTGTCTGAGTAGTAGGGTTTTGGCTACTGCAGCAATAGGGCTTAAAACGAAAGAAAAATTAAATGGTTTACCACATTGACCACATTGTTTGCTGAAGGCAACACCACAGACACCTGAGTTAGTGGGAAACCCCCCAAATTTGGAATTTTAGATGGGCAACAGCAGAGTCTGAAATCACCCCTTCCTAGCTGCCAGTGCTGCTAAAAGTTCACATTGATGATGAGAATCTTCAACTGGCCATCAATGGGGGGATAACTATTTTCAGGACTATGCCACTGTCATATATTTATCTCATTCCCAAATTAATGTTAATTTTGGCCAAAGCAATTACACTGACAGAAAATTCAGACCGCTTTTGCCAATAGCAGACTTTTCATCTTGACTCCATTACCATAAAGAGGAAAACTGTTGGCGACTGCACATCACTAGCTTGCGATGGAAAGGTTTCATTAAGTTGAAAGCTGTAGCCAAAGTCAAAAAAGTTAATTTTAGACCCTAAACAGCCAAAAATATGTAGGGTGTGCTTGCTTACAGCTGCATGTAGTAATATTCTTCCTTAAAGATCAGCAATGAAATTGGCTTTTATAGACTAGTAATGTATGGTATTTTAATGTATTTTTATTATATTTTATTATATATTTTAATGTATTTTTATTATATTTTCTCGAAGATATTAGCTACTAATATTGATAGTATTACAAGCTACTCTAAAATTCGAGAGGAAATAAAGTTTATGTATGTATGTATGAACAAATCCTGTCAGAACTTCCAACTGGCTAAAGCACCAGAAATTAAATATATTCCTTGGGGAGTGTACTTCATGCTACTCAGGGTCCTCCTCAGTACACCACAGCACCTCAATGACATTAACACTGACTGTGGGACTGATTGTAAATTTCTGAAATATCCAACTCATTGATAAAAATGAGAGAATGTCACAGTATTCTCTGTTTTCTGTTTAGTCCTCCTGTTAAAAATACGTCTAACTGCAATATCAACAAGGCCTGGATGAATTTAAAGAGAAAAATAAAGGGAAATAAGAATTAAGCAACACTGATCAGGGTTTGCATGGGTAATGGAAACATGGGAAGTCCTGGAATTATGAATCTTCTTTTACCAGGCCTGGCAAGTCATGGAATTTTTAAAGCTCTATAGGTAACACAGTGAGGGATTATTTTAAAGATTCTGTCACCCCTCATTTCTTGAATGTTGCAATTAGGTGTATAGTTTTGATTAAAACTGCATTTTCTTAAGCTAGACACCCCTCTCCTTCCTCATTGTTGTTGCATGATAAAATGGCTTAACCTTGCCTCCCTAAAAATCCCAACAATCCACATTCCCTGTAAAATTAGGCATGTGTCCAGCATAATTATCAAGGTGCACAAAGTGAGGAACAGGAAACTGACGCTTAGGAAACTGAGTTTAAACTGCCATTTTATTCAAACAGATTTCGCAATGGGTGCAAAACTGAGACATTTGAGCTTATTTTAGGTCAACGGAAATGTACACAGCAAAACGCTCTAACGAAAACGAGTTTCGCTAACAACATTGTCTCTATCCAGCGAAAAGAACAGTAATTACCAGATTATATAACGTGAAGGGCGCCTACTTCTAAAAACCCATTAAATTAGCGAGTGGCCAGCTTCTGGGGATGAAAC
This sequence comes from Platygyra sinensis, assembly GCA_019787425.1. Classification (NCBI taxonomy): domain Eukaryota; kingdom Metazoa; phylum Cnidaria; class Anthozoa; order Scleractinia; family Merulinidae; genus Platygyra; species Platygyra sinensis. The sequence continues at coordinate 106,890 of JAHPZR010016601.1, read as the reverse complement.
TTCTGGTGACTGTGAGAAATGTTACAGTTCATTTATAATCTCTATGGAAAGTAGATATAGAAACCTGTGTTTGAGGAAAAAAACAGTAAATTATTCCGGTTGAATTGAACATTTTCAGTAGAAACCATTGAAAGGCTCTTCGGTAAACCAGAATCTTACGAGTGTGCCACATGACTGGAATAAACAGAAGGTATAAAAAACTAAAATACAATAGCGCGACGATATGAACAATACTAAAATTGATGAGTTACTTGAAGATATATTTACAAATCGCAGAGATGTCTGGGACTTAACATATAGGATACTTCTACGAAAAACTGAAAAAACTTCACGGCTGACACAATACTGAAGCTTAGATAAAATTAAACAAGGCTTACCTTGCGGTGTTGTCGTTTGTTTCCCTGGCTCGATCTTCCATATTGTAGGAATTGAGCCAAGAATAAGCCGACAACGACAACCTTCTATATAAAACGCTTTTGAAAAACATTCCTCCGCGAAATGGACTGACACCCGCCACAAACTTTTCGCTCGGGTTGAAGTTCGCGCGGTGAATGTGCACGAATCTCAACCACTTATCTCGCTCAATTTTTAATCGTAGGACTTAAATGAGCGGAAATACCTGCATTCATATCTGATCTATTGCTGTATCCGTGTATTACACATCGATCGGGCACGATTCGATTCGAATAGAGCGCTAGATTCACGTTGCGAAGCCAGTTAACTGCGAACTACATAGAGATGTTATAACAAAACTCGCCATGTGAGCCTAGTTGGTTAGGAGTATGACGTCACAAAGCAGCAAGGCCTTATGGGGTTGCAGGAACATGATTTGATAATGGCGGACGAAAAATTCTCGGAAAAAACCGTCAAAAAAACCATCTTCCCGCGCTTGTTGGACAAAACGGCTTGGACAGGTGAGTAAGTACCACTTAAAGATTCAGAAAATGCAAAAACAATGAATTCGGAAAATTTCGTCGCAGTGGCACTTTAATTGACAGCTGTATATCAAGAGTCCTGCTGACCAGTATCACGTGACCATATCGCGGGCTCATGTTTTGAGCTCATCAAGGTCCCGTGCTCTTTTGAAGTGGACCGCTGACCAAGTGCTGGTTTTCGATTGGATCGTGGGCTCATTTCAGGTTGAAAACAGGCCGGATGTGCTTCCAATGACAGTTTCCAATTATTTCAATACGTGTTATTAAACTTAAAGTGCCCATATCGTCAAAATTTTTATTTTCCCATCTGATCCTATATTCCATTCAATGAACTTTGGCGAAAAAAATTTTCGATTTGGATAGAAAGCAATTATTTTATGAAAATTTAAAAACCTGAAATCCTATTTTATTGCGGTCTACCCGTGCCGCTGATCTCATCATCGACGTGCTAAGATTTGTGACGCAGATTAAGGAACACGTGACTTCAAGCTTGACTTATCTCGCTTGTTTTACCTGTCTTACTTTAGCTTCGCAGTCCATGCAAAATGCTCCTTTCCAGCATTTTGTATGAACTACTAAGTTTAATTTACAGAGGTAAAACAAGCGAGATAAGGGACTCTGCAATAATTATCTAGAGGGGGGGGGGGGTTCTAAGATTAATAGGGGGGGCCTGAACTTAAACCAAAGCGCAGGGTAGGGGGGTAAGATGTAATTTCTTAAACATTTGTAGGGGGGTTATAAGATAAACTGAGAGGTCTGATCTCAATCCATGGACTCAAGATAATGTATATTACATGTAAGCTAATCAAAATCAATTTTTGGAATCTTTTAAGAATTATTAAATGTACAAGTGTACACTTAATGTAGTGTACAAGTGAAGAAGATGTTTGTTGAAAAGAAAGTGACCTCTTCTGATAACCAGGCCATACGGCAAGCATGCTTAAAGCTTAACATCGACGAAAGTTCTTGCAGAAGATATCTTCAGCACCTTGAATTCTTGGCTCTAAAAGCAGACAAAAGAAATCTGGAAAGCAACACCATTCCAGAAGAAATTTGTTGGGAGAGCAGAGACGATGTTGAAAGACTGACTAACAAGCAACTTCGGCTCTATCTAAGGCAAGAAGGTCTAATGGTATCTGGAAACAAGGCACAATTAGTTGAGGGAATACTTAAGCATGTAGATGGTTCTGTAGCAAGAACATTTGACGAAGACAGCGAAGATGATGATGAAAACATGCCCTCCAGTTCTCATGATGATACCTCAAGTGATTCTGAGGAGGAGTCAACCGAGTATGAAGATGGTTCATCAGGCGACGATTATGTGGAGCGCAGCTTCCAAGTTTTATTTATTGATGATGCAGACATACCAGAAGTAGTGTAAAGGAAAAGAGGGATGTAGGGAGGGATCGGAGGTTTGGGAGGAGGGGGGGCGGGTTGGGTTGAAGGTAATCTCCCCTCTAGACCGAGGTGGACAAGAAGTTTTTTAAACTTTAATTCAGGGGGGTGCAACTTTATTTTAAGGCCTACTTTGCTAATTTTAGAACCCCCCCTCCAGATAATTATTGCACAGTCCCTAAGTCAAGCCTGAAATCACGTGTTCCTTAATCTACGTCACAGCTCATTCCAGACCAGAGGAAGACTGGTGCGAATGGTGGACCAAAATGGCGGTAAATTTGAACGCTTTTTCAACTTCTAACAAAAGATTGCATTTTATCCAAACCGCATTTTTCTTTCGCAAAAGTTCATTGGATAATATATAGAATCAGATAAGAAAATAAAAATTTTGATGATATGGGCACTTTTTTGAAAAGTCAAGAAATCATTATTGTTCTTCTTTTGGTCTTCCCAGAAATTTAGTTATCCATTTGTCGAGATGTTCCTTCAAAACTTTGGAAAAACAAGAAAACGTCGCCATTTCGTAGACGACCTCCAGCTACGGCACACTTATGGCTGATAGTGTGCAATGGCTCAACTAGTCAGATTACAGCATTTGTATTAGTATACTAGAAGAATTGTACTTAAGGTGATTCCCGAGTTTTGCATTGCGCATTCCTACTGCGCACGATTTTTGCGTCATCAGCGCGCGCACCTGAGCGCGCGCGCGTACAAAACATTTGAGAGTTCCCTCAAACTAAGCTCGATAGTGAGATAAAGCTCCTTTTCTCTTAAACGAGCACGGTGACCCCCACTTTCTATTTTATGAATTCAATGAGCACAATATCCGCAATAACTGAGAAAAAATTTGGCAGAAATCTATGACTGCTTTTTTGGCAAATTAAATAAATACTACAGATAGGGATGTAACGGGCCCACCAAAGCAAGCCCAATTTATGTTTCCTTTAAAGGATAAAAATATCAATTAATGATCCAGGGTATTTGAAGCCGTTTGTTCTGGGACGTAGATGAATAAGCAATCAAAGAAAGTCGAACTCTGTGTGACATAACACGCCGTATTGAAAAATAATCGAGCTTATCTGTTGCGCACTGAGATAACCAAAAGTCACCTAAATAACCATATTTGTCAGCATCGTGGCATGAAAACAAGTTTCATCGGAAATCTATGGCGCGTTCTTTTACTCGGGAATCACCTTAAACTCGATAGAAACACAGAACTAGCACGAGCTGTTGACGTAATGATGGCGTGAGCAAAGAGAATTTAAATTTGATACTTAACTGAGGTTAACAAGTTTTCTTCCCTTTTTATGTTTTCTAAAAGAAATAGAAGACATGCTCTCCGAGTTTCTATCGAGTTATAGGAACACAAGTGAAAGTTTGGGAGAACTCGATAAAGCTGTGGAAACACTCGCCTGCGGCTCGTGTTCCCACAGCATTTCGTGTTCTCCCAGACCTCCACTCGTGTTTCTGTAACTCGATTGAAACAAGGTACATGTTTCCTATTTCGTAATTCGAAACGGGCAATATCTTCACATTATTCTCCGCCAAATGGCGGATAGTTTTTTTACGGACAAAATCCATCGAGTCTCACGGTTTGTTTGCACAGAAGTTTTGTATTAAGCATGTTAACACCTGAAGTATCTTCAACGCTGTGTTATTCTGTGTCTAGTTTTTGACTAAATGTATAAACTAAATGTGATGAATAAACAGAATTCTGTATATGATTGTCTCAAATGCCATCTATGAAAACAATCATTTGTTTTCTAGCATCGACATCAATAGGCTTTTGAGTCAGTACAACCATACTAGGAGGCTTAGTAGAGGACGATACATAAAATCCTTAATCACAAAGAAGCAACAATTTTCGTCGGCGTGTTGCGATCATTAACTTCATTTATCACTGTTGTGACCCCTGGCCCACATTATTTAACCAACAGTTCAAGGAAATATCCAGGGAAATTAAAAAGAGCTTAAGTTCACTTACTGAATTCCCCTTGCACCAAATTGAATGGATGAAACATCGTCAGGAAAAAAAATAAGAACTTTCTTCTTCCAGCCAT
>JAHPZR010016601.1:32500-97500 GCA_019787425.1 Platygyra sinensis | reverse complement strand
TCCTTCAAGAAAACTACCAAAATCACTGTTGAACTCCAGCTCAGAATCGAAACAGCTACTCTCTTGGTCTGTGTCCTGGTCTGTTTCAGAGTTTTCCTGAATTGTTCCTTCGGAAAGCTTTCTTAAATGCAGTTGCACTTTGGAAAGCAATTCCTCCGCATGAGACAAAATAGGATATTGGATCTCGTCCAAGCTATCCATAGATGCAAGTCTTGGAACATTAATCTTAGGAGCGTGCGCTATATGATATCCATTAACCTGATATTTACGACTATGCTTCCTATTACATAAACTTAGTCGAACGAATTTACCAAAGTTGTAACAAGAACGTATTGAGGCTTTCACGCAAGACTGTAAGTATTGAAACAATTCAACATAGTCAATGTCATCAGCATCCTTTGTTCTTTCTTTTTCTTCTCGTGACATTGTATAAGACTCGTTTAAAATGGCTATAAACGTATTAACTAAAATTGCCATTGCGGTTACTAAATATACGAAGAGAAAGAGTGGTCCAAGAGAACTTTCGGTGGCAAATTTAAGCTGATAATACGAAGACTTGCCGCCAATGACCATCTGAAGCAATGTACGAACTGCTTGGGGTAAAGTGGAATAGTTGAGCACCGAAGATCCAAAAGACAAGAACGCAAACAAAGCAAACGCTACTATAACTACAAGGAATACCACTGCAAAAGAGGTAAGTGGAGTGACGGAATCTCTCAGGGTGGTCCTCATTTGATAAATGTGAGGATTGAATCGAAAAAGTCGCAAGGATTTAATGGTGGCCATAAACATTACCACGGAGAGCAGGTAGTCCTCAATCTCGGACCAGAACATAATTTGATCAGCGCTCCAGTTATCAAACGGATTTGCTCGAACATTGCTCACGTATTCACGCGCACATCCTTCTTTGTACATCATTGTTCCAATTCCGGAGACAGCAAAGCAGATCAACAATATATCAATCCAGCTCCAAAATCGCTTGAAGTAAATGCGTCCTAAACGAAACGCTTTTGCTATCTCTATTATTACAAATCCGATAATTAACAACACGAGTAGCACCTGCAAAACTTGATAAAATGATCGGTAGCTTTCGGACTTATGGGGTAGATAAACAGTAACTGTTTTCACTGTTCCACTTGTTATGACACCTCCAGTTGGGAATCTCTCGTATAAGTACCTCATAAAGCTATAAAAGGATGTCGCAGAGTCAAACAGTGTGCATTCGATAAGAACAGCTACTGTCCTGTCGTCGATCCAGCGGTTGTCTTCCAAGCTCTCTATGACATCTAATGCTGATTCCGAGTTGTAACCGAGGTTTGCTACAAACCCTCCCCCAAGGTACTTAGTCGTTACACCTTGAATTGGCTCTGTCTTCAACCCACTTGCAGTTACATATTGCCATGGCTTTGGACATAGCGAATCCAACTTGGCAGTGTTAGTAATAAACAAACTGACATTCTTGACTGGTATCCAACCCGGTTTGTGAAAAGGTGTAGTGTCTTCGTTGCTTTCGCTGTAGAAAGGCATGCATCGCGGGAAAACAAGTCCTAAGGAATGGCTTTTTGAATTACACTGGGCTTCTGTCAAGACAAGAAGTTGAGCTATTTTTACTGAGTTGTCTTCTCCAAATTTTATTTACCTAACATGAATCCAGAACAACTTAGCACTCGGTTATTTGATTATTTGTGATTTGTTGGAAATGTGTTTTTTGCAAGGAGTTCGTCATACCAGAAACGCTCATTCCTTTTTGAGAGTACGTATATTCCACTAAAGGAACATTATATAATTTGGTATTTCTATAGAAGACCACACTATGAAAATCACAATACTGAAATTTGACTCAACTTCACATATAATCTTTACCTGGAAGTATACGTATTTGTCGAAGTCTTGGCATTCCCACTAGGAAATTTTCCCTGTTGCTGATGAATCCTTCGTGATAATCAAATGGTTGACCATTATACCACGATGTGTCGAACAGTCCAGGAACAAACGTATTCCGCATCCAGCTCCATAGGGATGGTGTATCATCTACCTGCAAGAAGTAAGCATTTTTTGGTATAAATATGCACGAATACGCTTTTTATACGAGTTATTTTCTCGAGTACTGAAGATCGAACGCGAAGCACGATAGCAGTCGCCAAGAAAACAAAATTGACGGTCTGTAGAAAGACTATTCAGTTCAAGGCTTGCTATCTTTTTAAAAGAGAAGCGAGTGTTGCAGCGATAAAAATGTTAAGATATCGTTAAACGAAACTTTCAGGACTGACTAATCAGCCAGATGACATGAGTAAACTACTTAAAATATTTTACTCTGGCTACAAGAAAAAAACATTCTAGACTCACCTTCGAAAAGTTTTTGAAAAGAACTTGCACTGATTTCGTCAGACTGTATCTTGCAGAGTCTCGATTCCCGTAACACACAACCATAAAGAGAAAGAGGAATGCAGTAAAGAAAAAAATCTCAACAATTGCACGGAACGCTTTTATTTCCTTCTTGCGTTGAGAGCGTGCATTCTCAAGCTCCTCCATCTCAAGAATTCTTGCTTCCTTTCCAAGATTTCCTGTGCGTGCGAACTGATGTACAGGTAGAATTTGGGAATAATACACTGAGTCAAGGTCTAGTGGCTTCCTAATAATTATTGACAGCAAGCAGACGATTAAAAACACTTTCATTGGTTGAATTAGCAAGACGTCTTCAAAGAATGAGAAGGTCATGGACACAAGCCATTGATTCGATATCTCAGCGCCCCAAGATAAGCTGTAAAAGACGGTGAACACAGCACTGGCTAACATAGTGGAGATACAAATGCCCCAGCCAAAATATATAAAGATGTGCGGGAGACATCCTGAAGAATATGATAGCTCCGCACTTTGCTTGATATTCTTGAAAATGGCTACAATCAGAAAGTTAACCGGTATAGCAACGAGACCACTCTGAATACCTATCTTTATTTCTGTCCAACTAAATTTTAGTGGTCCGATGTGAAAGACATCTGTGGCTTTGGCACCAAAGCGATAAAACATAGCACCCGTTACCATCGCACAAAAGATGACTGACAGGCAGCAAGAAAGTCTTTGACATCTAGTAAACTGATTGTGCGGAGGTTTGGTGAACAAAGATATCCAGAGATGCGAATCTCCGACAGCTTTCTGCGCCCGGGAGTGAAGGACGTTTTTAAATTCTAAGAGATCTTCTTTTGACGCTGCTCTCAGCTCGAGCTCTACCTCCCCGAGGCCCTTTTCAACGGCAAGCCATCGATTTGCTATAAAATGCCACTTTTCTCCAGTCTTGACATCCTCTACTACAATTTCAAGAAGAAACCACGATGGACTATCTCCAGAATTGTCGTGCCATACGTGTAGTTTAAAAATGGATCCTAATGATTTTTGCAGAGACAGAGTAAACGTATTTACACTGCCCCTGGCAAAGAATATCTTTTGCACTTGTTTACATGCAAAGATTATTGGCTTTGACACGCCTTCTTCTCCATAAAGTACCAGGCCTACATTGGCGGTAGTCCCAGAATTCCTCCACGCGCCAGTTTGTATGGCAATGGAATAAGTATGTTCCCCAGTCTCTGGATCTGAGAGGTGATATTCGGCAACGACCTATGAATTGGAAGTAGAGAAAATTCCCGTGTGTGACTGATGTAGGGCACACATTTATTTGCAAAACCTACACACAACAACACTAAAGAGAGTAAAGAATTGGCAGAGGATTGCTGAATACCACTTAGATACCCTCTTGTCAGATGTTGAGATTTAATGACTTTATTTTTTAGTCAAAAGGTTGACCCTCTCAAAAAAAACTCTCCAGATAAAAAAGACAAAATCAAAAGCCAAGTAAAACAGAGCAGCTTCCCGTCCCTCTGTAAATCCTATTTTGTCTCTTCACATTACCCGCTTGATTACAAACTTTCAGTGGTTATGGCCACCTCTTAATACTAATGCGATAAAAAAAATTTGAAGCGACTTTGAACTCGCTCTAAGTTTAGCCTGTTAATCGCAGAGTCCCCAATTAGCTTCCAATTTCTAACAATGCTTAAATAATTCGGCATTCTGTTTTGTACTGAAAAATCAGTTTCCGTCAACACTTAAGGATCTCAATATCTCAAAAGGTAAATTAGAGCCGAATTGGAACTTTATTTACCTTCGACTCGTCTTTCTTGTCGGCTCGTCGGGCAAAGATCAAGCCCACTACATAAAACCCCAACATGCTACAGACAGTCGCTAAAACTACATAGTTTCCAGTCTCTCCTAGTCGGCCAAATTCGTCCCAGATCTTGTCAAAGTCGATGGGATTTGGCGCGACGAAGAAATCTCCACCAAAAGATGTCAAGTGTGTACAAAGGCAGTTCACTCTCCCCTGCTCAGATCCTGAACCAACCTGTAGGGAAGCCATGCGTACTAAGATTAATTTTTGAGATCCAATTTTTTAGCTGTGAGAAATTTTCTTAAACATCACTCTCTCAAAAAACAAACCAACAAACAAACAAACAAAAACATATCACTTGATTGATTGTCGGAGGGAGCTACATCAGCCGCAATAAAATGTTAACTTCCAAAAGGAAATTGACATTTACCTGGAGAACGCTCTTTTAACATTTAGATAAATAGTTTCTTCGCGTGCTGTCCATAACTTGGTTCCTCCAATTCAATCTACACTTCAATAGATTTACCCACGCAATTAGCATCTAGCTTTCCTAAAGTGACTTAGTGATTGTGGCATTAACAACAAAAAAAAAAACAACAGTAGTAACAGTAACTGTAACAGTAACAGTAACAGTAACAGTAACAGTAACGGTAACGGTAACAGTACCAGTAATAGTTATAGTCATAGTCACAGTCACAGTCACAGTCACAGTCACAGTCACAGTCACAGTCACAGTCACAGTCACAGTCACAGTCACAGTCACAGTCACAGTCACAGTCACAGTCACAGTCACAGTCACAGTCACAGTCACAGTCACAGTCACAGTCACAGTCACAGTCACAGTCACTGTCACTGTCACTGTCACTGTCACTGTTACTGTCACTGTCACTGTCACTGTCACTGCCACTGCCACTGTCACTGTCACTGTCACAGTCACAGTCACAGTCACAGTCACAGACACTGTCACTGTCATTGTCATTGTCATAGTCATTGTCATTGTCATTGTCATTGTCATAGTCATTGTCATTGTCATAGTGATAGTGATAGTGATAGTGATAGTGATATAAAACTCTATTTAAGTGTCGAAAGTATTTAGCACTATAGTGCTAATCCAGGACACTAAGTAAAAAAATAGAAAAAAAAACTATTAAGGCTCCCAACCGGTGGGAGACTGACCATTTGACTATTTACACAGCATGGTCGAAGAGTTAGACGTGGGCCTAACGAGAACAAATACATACAGCAGCAGGGTGGAGGATTTGAACCAGGGACCTCCAAAGTTAAAATCCAGCGCCCTAGACCACTCGACCACGCTGCCTCCCTCCTGTTTCCACTCTGGCCTTTCCGTAGCGGCGTATGTAGCATTATAAGTATGTAAGCTTCTAGTGTACTAGAAAAATTCGTGAAAAACCTTTGGAAGATGGTTTTTATGCCACAAATGAGTGAATCTTAATGCATGCAAACGATAAACATTCATGGCTCACTGTGAGAAGGACAGCGTTATCGGTTTGTTCACCAAAGATCGGAGTGCAAATAGGAACGTGAAATATTACTTCTAACCTTGCATCCTCTGCTCGACCATTTCTCTTCCTCCTCCGACCAGTAAAGACAAGCCCCGATGGTCACAGAAAATGTGTAGTTAACGTCTGTTTCCGCATTAAACTGGGGGGTTACAATCATAGGAGTAGGGGGTGGGGTTGTCGGGGGATCTTTGACTTGAATACAAGATCTCTTTTTCCGTCTGCCATTACCAGTGCAGGATCTTCTCATCCTAGACTTTGGTACGACCAGTGTTACTCCGACGTAGTAAAGACCTGCATCATAACCAGTACGTTTAACAGAATAAGGATCGTTGGTACAGTTGAGTAATTTATCTGTTTTATAGCTTTTGCAGAATGACAAATCCGGCAAGTTGACGACATAACTGTAGTTGTTAGCATTGGGTTTAAACCCTTGTCCAAAATAAACCACCATCTGTCGACTCGCGACGTTCGCAATTCTTAAAGACACAAGGTGATCACTTGAAGGTATAACAAGGGTGTGATATCGAATGACTCCTGGTTGTAGGAACAAGTGATGTGGCTTTTTTCTGGGGTCTGAAACTTTTTCGGTGCGTTCGTTGGGAATGTGCAGTTCTAACGGGCTGTCGAGATTGTTAACCTCTACTTCCATGCCCTTGCTGGTTCTTAGAGTAACGTCAATTACAGTCGAACGGATGCTTGATGCAGTCTTATCCCATGTGTAAGGATTTTCTTTGAATGCCATTAGCTGAAATTTAAACCAAGGGGTTGGCGTTATTAACTAAATCATTCTGGTGTTGACTGTAACCTAATGTTGAGGGTGGGGATGACGAATTGTCGCCAGAACTAAGGTTACAACTTATACATCCGTACTTGAAATACTTTTCAGACTATCTATTGTTTATCCCAATTCTTTGTGAGACTTACGTTACCATATGTGGTACCAACTTTTTTGGTACCAACTGTGTTAAACTTGTTTATTTCATACCAAATATTCATAACTGTACTCATAACTGTACTTATAAACTGTACTCTACAGGATAGCTTGCAGTCTGAATACCTTGGACAACGGTGGAGTGAAAAGGTGATTTATGGTAATTAGAAACGCGCAGCAAAAACATGTTGAAGTCATTAATGTGGATGTATCAGTTTTCTAATGTGTTGTAGTGCTGTAGTGCTCACAGTATAACGTACGGCTGTGTTTTTTAGGTATGAAAAAAAACAAAACAAAAAAAAACAAAAAAAAACACAGACGGCGACAAGGCAACAGTTCAATCAAAAAGAGGATATACCTGCAGTGTAATACTGCCATTAGTTTTTGGAAATATATTCTTGGAGTCAGGTATAACAATGTCTGCGCCTCCCTCGCTGATATTCCGCCCAGACAGATCTTCTGGTTTCTCCTTGTAGATCGCAATATCCACAAAGTTAGACTTCACGACAGTTTTTCCTTGGCTTGAATGACTTGTTGATGAGAGAACTTCTCCGACCGTTCTGACTAATTCGAGTGTTCTTTTGGTATTTTCTTTTCCCTGCGATACAAGGATAAGAGTACACGATTTCTTTATATGAAAGAAAGAAGAAAGAAAGAAAATTGTTGCCAATGAAGGGTCACTTCTCAGCTGAACGAGTAGGAAACAGCGGGCAATCCCGTACTCGCAAGATAAGCCTGTTTCTGTCCCACCCAGGAAACCAATCACGCCCAAGTTTTGTTTCATCTTACCGTTCCCAAAGCTAGCTATGAAATATCAACAAACAAGCAAATAACTTAAGTCCTTGATCTAGCTAGTTGATTGGGCCCAATTTTCGCCGCCTTTTCGAGCTTAACTGAAATTCTACTCACGGTTTCTTTTGTAAAATCATCTTTTGTCTCTATTCTAGCATCCCTGGAAGAAACCCGCAAGAGACTTCCAATACTGTTTAGAAGAACTGAGCTGACATTCTTAGCAACCTTGGCATCGTGGGTACTGTTTGAAGAAAACTGAGAAGCCATGAAGTTTGTAGCTTCACTTAGCAGTGTAAAGGCGTCTGCCTAAAAAGACGAGCATTAAAAACATTATTTGATATTGCCGAAGTCCATCGTGTGTCCACAACTTGACAATCCACAGGTGATTGTACTTTATGAAAGTAGCTTTTTAGCTTTATGCTTATCTAATTATTGAATTTATTTATTTATTTATTTGTTTTTATAATTATTTAGTACACAGCTTCAATGTAAATAAGTGTCAGCTTTTTGAATTCTTTGTACAATAAAGTTAAAGTTATTATTATAAGGCAGATGGGGCAACGAAAAATACCAAAACCCTAGAGGGGTCACTCTTAGGAATTAATTGTCTTATTTTTCAAACAAAACAACAGCAGCCACAGATAAATATATTTAAACTATGTAAAAAACAGAGCAATTGTTTTAATAACTGCGGTACAATCAGAAGAACAATAATTGGGAAAGCTAGTAAAATTACAAAGCCCTCAACTCGTCCTACTAGCTGATAAAGTTGCCAACTCACCTGCAGGGAGGGCGAAACGGTTTGGCTTTTATCTGTCGCCCAGACAACGACAGCGGCAACTTTTGTCACATGGACAACGCTTTTCACTTGAAGACCTTTCATGTCACGCAAGATGGAGCTCTGGAAAGTGAAGTTAATCAAAAGAAGTGATTAATGGATGACGCATCCATGAGCATATTTCGTGATGGCTATTAAAAAAGATAAAAATGGAGAATGGAGTGGATGGATTTAATGCAATGCACTTACCGACTTTCTCTCGAATGCTTCGTCTCGAAAGCCTTTTACAGTAGACATCAACATAAAAGCAAGTTCGGTCGCTCGGTCAGCATCCCCAGCTTGCACGAAATCGCGAATGACGTTGATTTGCTTGTTGACAAATGCATCGTTGAAATCGGACTGTTTTGGAGGGCGTACCTGGAAAAGAATTAAGAAGCCTTTGTTAAAACGTTGTCCTTAATTAGTACAAGTAGCGTGAAAATGAATAGGAAAATGAAACGGAACTGCGTATTAACAGCTGTAAGATATAGCCAAATAGAAAGAGTAGCTCGGGGGAGGCAGCGTGATCGAGTGGCTTAGGGCGCTGGTGTTGTAATCCAGAGGTCCCGGGTTGAAGGCCGCCGCCCTGTCACTAGTGGGATTTGTTTCTCGGCACTGAGTCCTGAGTTCAAATTCTCGGTCACGCTTTGCCGGTAAATAGCCAACTGCATGGTTTGCCTCCTACCAGTTGGAATTTTAAACTATGTTACGTTTATTTGAAATATTTGTTTCCTTTGTTTCAGTGGCATGCCTGTAAACTAGTTAGCTAATGTTTAGTGCTTAGCTAAGTGCATGTCCACTATAAATACGATTTACTAAGATTTAATAATACATACATACATACATACATACATACATACATACATACATACATACATACATACATACATACATACATACATACATACATACATACATACATACATACATATAAATTTCATATCTTGTAGTTTTTAAAGTAATTTTAGCTATAGGTAATTTAGGTGTCCCCAATTAGCGTACGTTGTACGCTAGAGATTTCGACACGTAAATAAAGTTCTTATCTTATCTTATCTTATCTTATCATTTCTTTGATATCCGGATACCTTGACTAACAGCCGCGTGGATGTGAAATCCTGGTACGAGTCTCCCACAAGCACTTCCAGTAGGAGCTCATACTCATTAGAGGCCTCTCCTACTGGGAGTTTTGTTTTAACTGTGTTCAAACTCCCGGTTTGAATGATAACCATGCCATACTTGTCTTGATATGTGAACTCATAGGTCAGCGGTTTGTCAACGTCATGCCATTCCGAGCACGTGATGGAGAAGTCGGTTGATATAGCTTCGCCTTCCATCGGTTCCACATGGCAACTAGCGTTTACAGAGAATATTTTTGGAGGCGAGTTGACAATAAACGAAAAGTTACCAGCAAACTCCTTCCCATCTAGTTTAATCGAAGCTGTAACAGCGTAGTGAACGTTCTTTCTCGTGTCATCTTTCAATTTGAAAATGTCCTTAATAAACAGGCGTCTCGTGTTCATTTGCAGATAAGTATTAACGTGATAAACAGGTGAAACAGAAAAGCCGTCAACTGATTTATTAACAATATGCAAACTCCAAGTGTAGTTCGAAAGTTTGCTGCACACTTCTCCTTGGCACGCCACCTCCAGGAGTAATCCATCTTGCGGACTTACCTTTTTACCACAGTTTGACAGGCATCTGGCGAAGACAACAATATAAACTACTGTAACTAGTTTGGTAACCTAAAATAACCTTAAAAAAATGTCCAATCTATACTTTAATTTTCTTTGTCCTTATAAAGCATTAAACTGTAGACTGAGAGGAGAAACCTGGAAAATGAACATTTACATTCAGAGCGATCATTTGTTTTCCCAAAATATTTAACCTTACGTCTTTCTTTAAGGTGATTCCCGAGTAAAAGAACCCGCCATCGATTTCCGATGAAACTTGGTATGGTGTCATTACAGTACAAGGAGATGTTAAAAGCGTAATAAAAAGAGGGGGTCACCGTGCTTGTTTTCATGCACGATGCTGACAAATATGGTTATTTAGGTTTTTGGTAATCTCAGTGGGCGACAAATAAGCTCGATTATTCTTCAATGCGGCGTGTTACATCACACAGAGTTCGACTTTCTTTGATTGCTTATTCATCTACGTCCCAGAAAAAATGGCTTCAAATACCCTGCATTATTAATTGATACTTTTATCCTTTAAAAGAAATATAATTTGGACTTGCTCTGCTGGGCCCGTTACGTCTCTATCTGTAGCATTTATTTCATTTGCCAAAAAAGTAGCCATAGATTTCTGCCAAATTTTTTCTCAGTTATTGCGGATATTTTGCTCATTGAATTTATAAAATAAAAGGTGGGTGTCACCGTGCTCGTTTAAGAGAAAAGGAGCTTTTATCTCGCTATCGAGCTTAGTTTGAGGGAGATCTCTTACGTTTTGAACGCGCGCGCTAATGCGCTGATGATGCAAAAATCGTGCGCAGCAGGAATGCGCAATGCAAAACACGGGAATCACCTTAAAAGGAATCGTTAGCAAGTGTCGCTTATTACTCCGGTAGTTGGAGGTGAAATCTCACGTAAAAGTGGTCGATATTTCTTCGAGTGCCAAAACACAAAAGATATGTTGACGGCTACGAACAGTGGCGTTGCAATTGCGTCTTGAATATCAGTGATCTACATCCCAAAGCAAGATGAGGAGCATCAGGACTTACTCCTCATTAATATTCCTCCCCCTTCCAGGACTGTCCAAATTGCAAATTTTAACATGAACAAAACCCTAATGCGCCAGAAAAAAAAAGAACACCCACATACATAAAACAAGAAGGTGCTAAAAGTTTGAAAACATTTCGTTCAAACTAAGCTTGGTGGCAAATTTTGAGAATGTGGTGATGCCATACACAAGATGTCGTGAATCAATTACCCACAATAAAACAATAAAATTTCGTTTCAGCATTCAATATTGGCGAAAATGGTGGAGGCTGACTACTGTCTTCTAATATTCTTACCTCACAGAGATCGACGCTAGTGGTTTTATTGCTAACTCGTACACTGCACTTGCATTTCTATCGTCTTTGTAGACAACAAGCCTGAAAGCATATTTCTTGCTTTGTACCATCTCCGTCATGTTCAAGACTAATACTTCATCTCTAGAAGTCAGTTTGCCAGGTCCATACCCAAAGCATCCTGTGTTTGCCTTAACTCTACCAAATGACTCGTCGACTGCGTAACGCTCAGTTACGTCTAAGAACGATTCACTAGCTAGCCTACAAAACCAAGTAAACTGTAGGCCTCGTGTGCCAAACCGCCTTTCCCCAGCATCATACGATTTTTCCGCACTTAGCATGATCTTACTTCTCGTTTCGGTTATGTCCGTAATAACGGCCACGAGCGGATCGCGAACAATCCTCATATAGCCATTGGCAAAGGTCATAGAACCAGCATCGCCTGGAAGTTGTACTTCACATTGAACATAGGCATAACCAATACCAAGCATACGTAATGGTAAGATGACTGTTTTCTTTCGGCCAAATGGCCGTAAAGGTCCAAACAACCCTGTTTCCTGGTCTATTTTTGAGAGTCTCCAGGAGTAGAGTATAGTTGTCGATGGTGGACATGAGTGTTCTAGTTGAAGCGGAAGTCTCATCAACATCTTAGAAGAAAAAATTTCCCTGGCATCTTTCATCATTTTCCCAAGTCTTAAGCTCGCCTTAGGCGGTGCACATCCACATCGATCTGTGAAAAGGAAGGAATTTAACAATTTTTTTGTATTTCGAGGAGACACTTCTCCCTGGCCTTTTGCCGCAATTGGAGAAAGGAGTAGTCTGGTACGCAGAGGGAGTTAAAAAGGAACTGAAACGATTTTTTATAAAAAATAAGACTTTGGGCAGGCCACATAGTGTGCTCGTCTCCGGATCGAGCGGTCCGAGCTCGAACACGTTGCCGAGGACATTGCGTTGTGCTCTTAGGCAAGACACTCTACTCTGATAGTGCCTCTCTTCACTCGTGTGTACAAGCGGGTTTCGGCGGATTTAATGCTGGGGATGACCCTAGGATGGACTAGCATCCCATCCAGGAGGGAGTAGAAATACTACTGGTCCACTTCATGCTACAGAGACCGAGATAAGCTCCGGCCTAATGGGCCAAGGTCCGAATGCAGAACTTTACCTTAACTTGAAACGATTATTAACGAAAAAGGTTGTACATCTGGGCTAGATTGAACACCCACATGGAAGACCAGATGTAGGTTAAAATGAAAGAGCAACTCCGAACAGTTACGCTCACCCATTAGAAATTTATCACCATAAAAATCATTATGGTATTATGCAACCAAATTGGAGAAAGCCGGTTCCTTTTGAATAAATCGGATATCATGCATTGAACATGTCTGTAAAATTGTTGTGGTTATCGGTCTTTCAGCTTTTAGCCAATAAGGCTCACAAGACGTTTGGTCCATTGAGTTTCTCCTTCAGCTGTCGTTTGTTTGATTATCACACCCCGCTTTCGAATCATTTATCCTTATCTGGTTTTCTGGTTTTACAGACATTTTTTATTGATTGTTAGACTATTTCGAACGCATCGTTCTACTTACTTGGATGCTGAGACCTAATAAAGCCTGGGTCGAATATGCCTTCATAGTTTTCAGTCCCAATTACAGACTTGAGCTTCGTCAACAGGGCCTGTTCGCTGGATCGTAAACAATGGATCTCCACTATAGCAGTTACTGCTGTGGAAAGCGATGGTGATTCTTGTGGACTGCAAAAAAGTAGCGTTCATCAGAGTCCCATAACATGTGACTGTTGTGCAGCTTAACCGTGGGATAATAAAAAGTGCTCATTGAAATTAAAAAAAAAAGATAAAGAATATTAAGAATAAAGCGATTACGATTCCGCGTAATCATCGACCTTAATTTTGGCCTGGTTTAGTACAAGTGTTGTCGCATTCTACCAAGATTACCAACGCGCCCACCGCTAACATTAACAATAGTCACATACTTTATGAACACATTTTTAAAACATTTTTGTGTCATTTGGTAACTGCACACAGACACTGTGCCCTAGTTAGTGACAAGTGATTACACATGGAGCAACCGCATTGTTGTAAGTAAACCGAACAATAACAGGTTATTGGATATTCATATTTACACGCTCTATTTGCTGGCTGAATAGAAATTTGGGATGAAATCAGAATGCAAAACACGGAAGAAAGCCCAGTTGACCTCAAATGTCCATAACGAACAAAACTAATGAAAAATCCATCACCCCTTCCTTCCGGGGTAACCAAAATCAGGTGTTTGTTAAATGAAGGATCTTCAGCCCACTAAACAGCATATTGGTCGTAGACCTAGAACGGCCGTTCAAGAATTTATAGCTCATGAAATGTTTTATAAAATGACGCTGGGCGTATTTCTAACACCTTACCTTAGCTCTCGCACACGTGCGTATAGAAATCCCCAAGTAGTACCGAGGATCCTATTTACCTGAAAGTAAAACGAAAGAAAATAAGCTACATTTCAAATTATCGTGGACTTCCAGCGATTATAGCTTCATGCAGCAACTCAAAAGGGGCCGGGGACATGCAAAACGCGAATGTTTAAAAAAGAACATATGGCCAATACTGCAAATTTGCTGGTTTACTGGATTGGCTACTGGGTCAGGGTTTGGTCCTATTGCATTCATCGATTCTTTAGTTTTCCTTTAAGAGCTCATACCGAATGCGTTAATTCAACTTCAACCCAGTTGCACGTGTTTTGTATGTTCTAGATTTAACGTAACAGTGAAGTCCGTGATCAGAGGCTAACCTCGTCCAAGGAATTAGTCACAGCATCTTGATATTCCCAAGCTGATGGATCTGTGTACGTCACCGTGAAGAAAAACTCTTTCAGCATCAGCCAGACAATGAAATAATGACCTGAAATGAATGAAACCAAACGTTAGTGAAAGATAGAAACATGAACAAGAAAGATGTCTTCTATGACCCATTTGTTGTTACAGAGGTCTACTACTTGCCGAGTATGTCAGCAACAAATGATTATGATGGTAGGAAAATAACGAAAACGAGACCCTGCGTAAATTTAACAAATTGACGTCAGTTTTTCATGCGTCAGTCCTGTTATTGATCATGAATTTCGCCATAACATTGCCAAAGTAGCTGCGCACATACTACTTTGACAATGTTATGACGAAATTCATTGTCAATAACATGATACAGGACAGAAGCTTTAAAGTGAATTGACATCATTTTTTTTTACAATAACAAATTGTCAAATTGTCCGCCCTCGTTCGTTGACGCAACGCATGAATTATATATTTATGCGTCTGTCCGCTTATTGACAATAAAAATTAGCCAATGAGCGCGCGAGAATTTGCAGTTATCGTAAAAAAAATAGGTTGTTTATTCCTCAGAACCTAGAAGCCGTTCTTGGCTGTTTGGACCCTGATTAAAAAAGTTGCAATCAAAGCAATCAAACGGGTCGAAATATATACCTTCCTTGCAGCCGTAAAGCTCCAACCTAAGGCCAACGTTTTTATGTACAGTCAAGGGTAATATGAACACAGAAGATGCGAAGATAGGAATTGGTAGAGAGTTCCTTTTAACCGTGTCACTATCTGTGTTACCAGGAAAATCCTGAAAAATAAATCAACCTCGTGAAACAAATAATATTATTTTACTTTATATCCAATTTGTTTAGCTTCTTTTCATAGCGATATACATGTGTGATTGCCGGCTGTTCAATCATCCACGCCTTATTTAACTGAGTTATTTCGGCCGAACCTGTGTCCTTAGAACTTAGCTAGGGCCGTTGCCAGTAACAGGAACCTGATCCGAGGCCCTTAACTTGATTAAACATTTGAAGTTAATTTTAAGGATCCGGTAAGAGGCTATGTCTTAGAAAACTAGTGGAATTAATATTTCCTCGACAAGATTGTTTCTAATTCTGGCTACGGCTTTGTTAGCAATACAGGAAGTTTCAATAAAAGTTACTTTTTAACGGTCAGGTCGGGCTAAGATTCAGGATCGAGTTAATAATATTATTTAAAAGCAATTTCAAGCGGCAGTTCCAAACATGGAAAAATCTAATTACTTTCTGGCTACTGTCTGTTAGACAGCCTTCATCTGAGCTGAGGTCGGGAGAACGCAAATCACTAACTTCCAAAGAGTATTGCTAACTAAAATGCTAATGTTCGAACTTTATTGCTTACAAGCAGCTTCCCTTCGATGTCTTTCACAGACTGCTGGTTTCCAAGCGAGTCGGTGTAAAACACATTGAAGCTGGCTACCCATTCACTACCATATCCTTGGGTCGCTATCGCAGTGACAACCTTCCCCTCTACAAAGTGAATTCCTATTGTGTTAGCCGATGGAGAAAACGTTTTCGGTTCTGCTCTGAAGCCACGAGAATGATGAAGGCGAGCATTTTGGGAGCCGAAGTTCTCTTTGTCGCCGTTGTACGCAAATCCTCCAGTAACTTGCGAGTTGTTAATTCTGTTGTCTCCCATACCAAGTGCTTTGCTACAGTCATCTGTCGATATGCAAAGAGAATTTGACAAAGATTTGCGTACGTATGTTCATTCCTTGAATCTTTATATTGCAAGTTATTGTGTTAGGTATTTCGCGAGTTATTTAACCAAACGCTCGGCTAGCCTTTCCTTTTTGGTTTTCAAGTAAATTTGATCAGTAAACATTTTTTAAAAAAAAGCTACACGTAAGTGGGTGGCCGATATCTGGTCATTTTATTCAATCCTGCTCTAAAACACATCGGAAGCTTAATTATGTCCTAAGAAATTTTGTTTTGCTCTACAGCAATAGTTTTTGTTACACTCTACACTAACCTGAACAGTTTTGTTGCCCCTGACCGTGACCTGTGACTAATAGGATCACTAAACAGCCTATGTACATCATTTGGGAAAGATCTTCTTCCTTTCCACTCGGTGTTACTGTAAATCAGAGGCAAATGTAATTTACTTAACGTGATCATGATGAAACACAACTTCGACTATGTGGGAAACATTAAACATGAAGAATAACAACTTCCGACAGGTTGATTGAGGTGATTTGCACTAAATGCGTGCTAATGTCCCACATTATCGAAATAAACGAGCTTTGAAATGTCTTGTTCTGGGAAAAATCATTGAAATCACTTTAACGTTAATGCGTACGACGGCTTGTGATTTTTAGAAAAAAAACAAGTCGTAGGGCTTATATAAGCCGCGGTTGATCTTTTATGAGCTGATGAAGCAGATGAAAATGAGAGAAACAAACTTCGCCTAAACCGGCCTGAGACCTTAAAGCTTTTGAAAATTTTAAAATCGATGGTACTTAAACTGACAGCATGTCATGGTAAATGGCAATGCAGTTAACGGTAACGGTAACTCGCGAATTTTTTTCGTGCAATTCCTGCTTACAACGTGCTTACAGCTCTCACAAATGTTACTGACGAAATTGATGAAAGGTCCAAAATCCAGTAAAACTGTGCGTGTATGTGAATCTTGCATGACACTACCAGCACGCGTTTCAACTTACGATAAGGTTGTACCATCTGATGCGATCCTTGCTTTGTTATATAACACTTTCCTCGTTTTAGTATCGATTAACTTGCCGACTGAAATAATTAAAGATGACGTCACATTTTGTTCCCTTTCAATAACCGACCTTGTAGCTCAAAAGGAGTAGGATTTTTAAAAGCATTTATCCACATTTTCTTGTGATTTATTTCCCTCCTCAGTTTATTAAGGGAAGGTATTGAATAAGGTTAGTTAACATCTGGTTTTCCGGAATTGAGCGGGAATGTTTACATATAAACATACACAAATTAAAGTTCTCTCTACACGTTGCGAGAGAAGTGTGTGAAATAAGAGGTGTAATATTAACATTATGAATATGATTAAATGTTGACATTTCAGCGTAGCTATGGTTGCTTGCAACTTTTTATACATATTTTTTTGAGCTAGGTTGGTTTTTCTTCATAAAGAACTCATTCACACATTTGCCATTTTTATAGAACTGCACTCTTTGCGGCGTTAGTGGGCTACCTTATTTGAATGATATACTGATATATCACGAGATGTTGAAAAAGGTATTGGCAGGTGTCGCATGGGAGCTTTTGTTTAGTAAGTATGTTAACACTGCAAGCATGAGTAGATTGAATAAGCTACAGAAAAAAGACGTGACAAGAATACGCAAAGAATTCACTAAATTTTTGGAGCAGTCTTGAGTGTTGCCGGCTGTAGACAAAATACTATTAACAAACTGATAAAAAATTAAACAGTGGCTCCATTTGCAAACAAAATGTTGCTTATTTGAGATTATTTTGCATCACTTGAATGGGATTACTTGCCAAAAAGTCCGATTACTCAAAAAACTTTGATGCTGTAGTCGTTTCTGGCAAGAATTAAAGAAAAAACAAATAAAAAAACGAACAAACGAGAACAAAAAACACTTCATTTCAGTTTGAGAATTTAATGGAAGTATCGATGAAACAAGACAGGTTTCACTTTTCAGTTTATTTGAGGGAACAACTTTGTCGCCGAAGATGACATGCTAAAACCAAAACTGATTGAAGGTTTTTTTTTAAAAACGAAATAATTATAACAATGCACTGATACTAAATACGCAATTTTGGGTATCTATTTTTTTGGGGGGAGTCCGCGTTTCGATGGGAAAGGAAAGAGAATAAACCTTAAATATAACATTTATCAGTTGGTTGAAACATCGGAAAAAACTGGTGTAAGCTATATACTCCTTCCAAACAGGGTGGCTTTGAAAACCCAACTTGTAGCCTTTGTTTTAAGCCACGAATGACTTGAAACTATTGGCTTTTTAGCAAGAAGTGTAATACGAAACAAGTGCAAGAAAATGAATTACTCGTGTGCTTAAAAAAATTCCCATATATTTTCAACACCTATGATAAGTCTTAGACGTATTGCAGATCGTAATATATCTAGCCGTAAAAAAAAAACATTGTTATCGTTTCGTTTTAATGTGAGTACCTGTGCTATGCTTACCAAACATATGTTAATTCGTTTCACATGCAGCACAGCGCTTCACAGCAACTGACCTGTTAGCCACAAATTTTGTTGCTCGACTTTTCACTGTTTCAAGAATGTAATCCAGACTGCTGATTGTCTTCGGTTCTTGCCCCTGGGCTGTTAAAAGTGGATTCATAACTTTATATGACTGATATGAAATAAAATATGTCTAGATATCGCTTAAAACTACAAGGATAAGTTGGTGAAGTGCACCTTATAGTATGTTATATACTATTTGACAATCAGGGTAAATACGCCTGACACTCAGTTTACATTGGCTTACCCTTTCGCTTCGTTCCATTCTCAGATTTTGAATAGAATTCAGAAGTTCTGACTCCTTAATTTATGCTGTCACTAGCTATCCACATCTGCTAGACATGAATTATTTTGATACACTTGTCGTATGTGGCATATTTTTACTGTGCTAATAAGTTCGGTTGTTATAGTCGTCTATCGAAACAGTTTGCACTGGGTTTAGTCACGAATTATTGACCATGCCAAAGTTTAAAGCCTTAAAAGGAAATCTGGAGGCTTTGATGCTGTTTTGGACACATCCGAGCACATCCCCTGCAAACTGATATGTCAGAAATGTCATAACTTGTAAAAGATCTACTTGTTTTGCTCTAGGGTTGCATAACATAAATGAGTGGCACGAGCCAACCGAAGCTACCAAAATAGCCCCCGCTGTTTTCCCATTTCATGTGGGTAATCTGACACTGTCATTAAGACTTTTTCATCAAAATCAATGCTTCAGGGAAAACTATTCACGCGAAGACACTGGGGGACAACTGATGAGAAAAAACGTGGTGTCAAGATGCTTTTCAATTACTTCTTTTGAATTTTTAAAGCCAAGTTCCTCTAGCTTATTTATTACAATTTTAAAAATGCAGAAACTTTCTTCACGGTCTCATTTTGACAATCTATTTTAGCAGTCCTTTTGCAAGAACTGGCTAACTATAGGATTATAATGAAGAAATAATAATATAAAACTGTTTGACTTTTCCAGCCAGATACAAAACAAAGCAAAACGACCTTCAAGCTGTCAAACTCACCATCTTCCCACGACTCTAATCTTCATTAGTGTTTTGCAGCTCAATAACAATGTTTTTTTGGAATTACTTTACATGTTGTGACCATCAAAAATTAAAAAAAAGTCATGAATTATCGTACTTTCAAAGGATCTCTACCCCTTGGCACTAGCAACCTGGCGAAATTTTTTTAAGGCATATCAAACACAACTCGAAAATAATAAAAGAACTTTTGCATGGAGCCACTACCGTTATTTGTGATATTGGTTCCCTTATCACAAAATCAGCGATATAAAATGCATACCCAGTAATTTATGTGAATTGTTTAAAAACCGTTAACGTATAAACTACTGAAATAAAACACCTACATTATCTCCATATAGCTGTCTTTATTATTTCGACAAACAGTTCAGACATTTTCGACAACTATATTTTATGGAAGTGTGCAGGCCAGGAAGCTTCGTAAACTAAAATTTGCAAGGAAACACTTGTCGTAACAAAACTCACAATTATCCATGATTGTTTTCCAATTGACAACTTTGAATTTCGAATCCCGTGTTTCTGCAAATGTTTTGTTCTATCTGTGAACTTACTTTTTGAGCTACCCAAGTTACTCGATCTTATGGCAAATCGAGAAAAGAGTAGACGGAATCATTTCTAAAAGTTTATAGGTAAACTCTAGGTCTTGAAAGAAACTGTGATCCCCACACACACCATTCCATATCGAAAATACGCGTCGAGGTGGTGAAATTAAGAACAAATGAACTTTCTGCAAGTCACAAAATATATTAATTTGTGACGCAAGTGATTAACTAGATGTGACTTTTTAAGGTTACTTTGAGCTATGAGGATTTTGGTTAAAACATACCTGGTTATTGCAGACAGCTGCATTCGTTTGCCTCTTCTATGTTGATAATAATCTTTGGACTTCTTTCAATGCCAAGTACATGTTATTTGAAATTGAAATGTATTCATGACAAGTCATATCACTGAAGTACTGGACCTTTCGTTTGTCTTGTATCTTTCCTCTTTCGTGCCCAACGACGGTGGCACTATTTTTTAAATATATGTTCTAAGGTTAAGTGTGTGTATACATATGCGTCGCTCCCCTCGCGAACCTCTTATATATATATACAGCGGGAAAAACCGTGGTTTAAAACGTGGCACTAATTACCACAACAATAGTGTAAATAACGCGAAAAAGTTTTATTACAAGACATTTCATGACGAGTTATTGCTGGTGACGCAAACTTATTTTTTTTTTCCTTTTTATCGTGGATAGAAATTCTCGTTTTTAATTGGACAAGAGAAGTACAGTCAATGAGATAGTTCAAAGTATTGAAATCGAATAGAAACTATAAAATCCGCGACGGGACTGAGGATTATAATGTCTCGGCTCGTTGTTAATTTATTATTCATGCTTTCCTCGTTTCAATTTTCATTAGAGGAGTAAATAATTTGTTTCATTCCCTAAAGAATGGTATGACTTTGCTTATAAAGAGTTAATTTTAAAATAAAGAAATGAAAAAAGAAAAAAAGGCATACATACTTGAATCTTTCTCGTGAAGTGCACTACAGGTACCAGTTGGCTCTTGTTCCACAACTTTTCAGGTAGGCTTGCCATGGGAAATAATTGAAATATAAATTAATGATCAAACATGAAGCCGCGAGGTAATGCTATCATCATTCTTTTGTTTCTTTTCACACCATCAATTTAAAAACTTAACATGTAGGAGTATCAAAACAAACAGCGATGGAAATGGCTGATTGGTTCCGTAATTTACCAGCCACACGGGGAGACCTAAAAGAAAACATTGTGTTTCCAAGTTTATGATTTTACGCCTGTTTGATTTCTTGAAGAAATAATGATAATAATAACAAATAACATAAAAATCCCTGTGTCCACACGCGCCGGGTAAGATTAAGAGGACAAATGTTCTTCTGACATACGCATATTTAGGTTGAACAGAAACGAAAGAAATTGTAATCAATAGCCCTTTTCACGGTTAACCTTGCTCATTTGCATTACAATGAAATCTAGCATGTATGCGAGGCAATTTCGGGCTATTTTGCAGTTTTAGCCCGAAATTGCCTCGCATCCACGTTGGATTACATTGTAATGCAAATGAGAAAAATTAACCGTGAAAAGGGCTATTGTTGATGTGTTGCACTTGAATAGATATAAAAGTTAAAAAGATAGAAAGAAAATGTGAACTGAAAGGTGAAATCTTGTGCAAAAACACATACGTTTTGGGCAAGATGACTCTGGGATTGTTTTTTAACGTGATCAGTTTTCAATTTTTTTTTTTTTTTACAAACCTATCCCTGTTCCGGCGCTTGTTTAAAGAAGGCTATTAAAAAAACTTTACAAACATTTTTTATATGGGGCTCATCAATGCTTAAGGCAATGGTTTAAGCTTCAATCAACAGACTAATATATCTCTGCGTGTTTACCAGTGATCGGGAAAAAGATAAGAACACGTTGCTGTTTTGCCTGAATGTCTCAAGTAGTTATTTTGTCGTTGTATTGAGGATATTGATGCAAGCTAGGTAACGCTGTACTGCATTGACTCACACGACCACAGTTTTTCAACGGTGTGGGTACGGTAGTGCAATGATTAATCAATGTTTGGGAGGGTTTTGTCGGTATTTTATAGCAAAGAGTCGGCTTGGAGTTCTGGTTGTAGCCATTATTACTTGAATTGTATAAATAATAAGTAAAATAAATACTAATTTACATGTAGACTTCTATAGCGGCGAAAAGGGTTAGACAGTATGTCGGTTATCTTCACATGAATAATTTTACACTGAGAACTTTGTAGCTATCGTTCTCTCTAAGTCTAACTGACATCTATTTTTCGTTGCTTCCTTTTAACATTATATTTTACAGTGGACAGGTAATTCAGTATTCTCTCTCGTTGTTTTCTATTGTAACATACGAATCTACACATCAAGAAATAAAAATAACAACTCTGAATTTAAAATGACTCACTCATGAATCAGGTGCAATAAGGATTAACGTAAAATCAATGCATGCAACATAGACAAATTACCATGGTCTTCTGGATAACTCTTACAATCCGAGGCTTTCAGAGTACTTTATAGATTAATCATCTGTGCGTTCCTTTTTTAATTTTTGGACTGTATTCCGTTAACGGCTGAAATTGTCTTTGACAAGTGCTTTTTTATCATTGACATTTGAATAT
This sequence comes from Platygyra sinensis, assembly GCA_019787425.1. Lineage (NCBI taxonomy): Eukaryota > Metazoa > Cnidaria > Anthozoa > Scleractinia > Merulinidae > Platygyra > Platygyra sinensis. The sequence continues at coordinate 75,014 of JAHPZR010016601.1, read as the reverse complement.
ATAATTGTATGGAAGTCGACCTTTTGGAACATTCTTAATTACATTGTATTGCGTCCATTTCCTTAGAATTATAATGTTTATGTCTTCAAATGACTTTTTTGAAATGAATAACGAATAAACTGGAGAATATTGTTCCAAAAGCCAGAACCTGACGATAATTTCAGGACATATAAGATAAACGATAGACCGAGTAGATTCATCGTGTCTTTAAATTTTGACAACAAATGAACGAAAACAAGATTTTAAATGGCAGTTATATTTCGGTATAAACTATACCATCATCAGACTAAAAATGTATACAAAATTAGCAGCTTAAATAGAAGGTACCAGTATACTCAAGAGAATAAGCAAAGTTCCCTGCTGGATTTTAATCCATTGTTAAGAGATGGCGATTGTCGTTTGATGTGGAAGGCCTCTTTGTATAATAGCAGGTTCCAATTATCGTCAAAATCTAACACCCTTGTGTTATTCTGAACTACATTGATTACGTAATCCTTGTTGCTAGAAATAGTTGGTGCGGTGATGTTATTTAGAGTGTCGGGTAGATTTAATAAATTATGGATAAAGGCTAAATGTTCGCACGTGCGTAGATGTTTGTAAATCGCACTCTCTTTATCAGTTACAGCGTGTTCACGTGTTCGGGTGAGAAGGGTTCTGTCAGTTTTGCCAATGTATGATGACTGGCAGCCAGGACAACTGAATTTGTAGACGACGTGTGATTTGTTTAAAAGTGGCACTTTATCTTTGTTGTTGGTGTAGAAGCACAATTTTGTGGTTTTCTCACAAATTCTGATCTGGGTGTTAGGGTTTTTTAAATGTCTCCGCAGCTTTCGTTTAAAGGAACGAAGAAGTTGTGACGTTTTCTCGCCAATGTAGGGAATAGAAAGCCAGATAGTGACGGGCTCATCTTTATCTTTGGAGTTGTTGGCTGTTGTCTGATTCTTGTTAAGGGCGTTGGATGAGAAGCGGCGAATGAGCGCATGAGAAATACGTGACGGAAAGCCATTCCAGGAGGTGATCTTTTTTAGAGTTTTTAGTTCAAACTTAACCATATTGGGTGAGCAGATTCTATGAATGCGGTCGACTAGTGCTCTGATCCAAGAAATTTTGTGACGCCAAGGAACGAAGCTGTCAAAGTTGGTGTATTGACCAGAGAAGGTGTCTTTACGGTAGATTCCAATGCCATTGGGTGAAATGTTAATATCCAGGAAATGCGGGGTGGTGTTTTCAAACAAGTCATAAGTGAAGCGTATGTTCTTGTCAAACTTATGAAAGTAGTCTAAGATAAGATTGATCGTGTCAGGTTTAATTAGGAGTAGCGTGTCGTCAACATATCTACAGTAGAAAGTTATCAATTTACGGTCGATGAGAGGTTTGACGACTGTTTGTTCAAACTCTGTCATAATAATGTTAGCCAATACTGGACCTAGAGAGCCACCCATGCTGACTCCATCAGTTTGTTCGAATAATTTGTTGTTACATGAGAAAACAGTTTTGGTACAAGTATCAAGAATTAGCTTACGAAGAGTAGACTTCTTGAGGTTTGTGTCGATCAGTTTGTTGTTAAAGATTCTGTCCAAAATAATATTAAGAGTCCGTTAGAGAGGAACATTTGTGAAAAGTGATTCCACATCGAGGGAGACAAACTTGTAGCCTTGAGTAAACAGATCTGGAGGTATTGATTTGATCCGATTGGCTGCGTCAAAAGTATCCTTTAAAGTGAATTCGTTCTGGGTGAGTGGCTGCAAGAGTTCACTAATGTATTTACCAACAGAGTAGTGTGTAGTGCCCGTGGTGTCAATTATAGGGCGGAACTTGAGTAAGCGGTCGAACGGTTTGTGGATCTTGGGAAGACCATGAGCACGGGCGGGTCTAGCATTCCGTGGGCGAATTTTCTTGTACGTGTCTTCAATCCCACCACCAGAAGAAGTTCCAGCAGCTCCTCATCGAAAAGCATCGCCGGAATGGTACCCAACCAAACCCAAACAAGCTTATATTCAACCTAACTGATGTGGAACTTACCAATGATCAATATTCCGCTCTCCAGTTTGGACTGAAACACGGCATCGCGATCGCCCCTCGCGAGTCAGATTTGTTCGCCTCTGCGGAATCCGTCTGGGAACAATTAACCCGTAACAACTTACTAAAGAATAATTTCCATTCAATCGAACGCGCTAAAAACGCCATCCGTGCCTTGACCTTCAACATCTTAGATTTTGATCACAAGCGTATATCCCAAGATAACAAGCACATAAAAATCATCAAGAAGCTACAAACCACCATCGCTATTTTGAAACCAGATAAAGGAGAAGGTGTAGTCCTGATTCCCAAAGAGGACTATATGAAATCAATGAACAGTTTGTTCTCCGATCGTAGAAAGTTCAAAACCATCAACAATGATCCAACCCATCGCCGCCTTACTGCCATCCAACGATATCTCCGCTCCCTCGTTAAACGTGGCGAGCTGGACAAAGACACGTACAAGAAAATTCGCCCACGGAATGCTAGACCCGCCCGTGCTCATGGTCTTCCCAAGATCCACAAACCGTTCGACCGCTTACCCAAGTTCCGCCCTATAATTGACACCACGGGCACTACACACTACTCTGTTGGTAAATACATTAGTGAACTCTTGCAGCCACTCACCCAGAACGAATTCACTTTAAAGGATACTTTTGACGCAGCCAATCGGATCAAATCAATACCTCCAGATCTGTTTACTCAAGGCTACAAGTTTGTCTCCCTCGATGTGGAATCACTTTTCACAAATGTTCCTCTCCAACGGACTCTTAATATTATTTTGGACAGAATCTTTAACAACAAACTGATCGACACAAACCTCAAGAAGTCTACTCTTCGTAAGCTAATTCTTGATACTTGTACCAAAACTGTTTTCTCATGTAACAACAAATTATTCGAACAAACTGATGGAGTCAGCATGGGTGGCTCTCTAGGTCCAGTATTGGCTAACATTATTATGACAGAGTTTGAACAAACAGTCGTCAAACCTCTCATCGACCGTAAATTGATAACTTTCTACTGTAGATATGTTGACGACACGCTACTCCTAATTAAACCTGACACGATCAATCTTATCTTAGACTACTTTCATAAGTTTGACAAGAACATACGCTTCACTTATGACTTGTTTGAAAACACCACCCCGCATTTCCTGGATATTAACATTTCACCCAATGGCATTGGAATCTACCGTAAAGACACCTTCTCTGGTCAATACACCAACTTTGACAGCTTCGTTCCTTGGCGTCACAAAATTTCTTGGATCAGAGCACTAGTCGACCGCATTCATAGAATCTGCTCACCCAATATGGTTAAGTTTGAACTAAAAACTCTAAAAAAGATCACCTCCTGGAATGGCTTTCCGTCACGTATTTCTCATGCGCTCATTCGCCGCTTCTCATCCAACGCCCTTAACAAGAATCAGACAACAGCCAACAACTCCAAAGATAAAGATGAGCCCGTCACTATCTGGCTTTCTATTCCCTACATTGGCGAGAAAACGTCACAACTTCTTCGTTCCTTTAAACGAAAGCTGCGGAGACATTTAAAAAACCCTAACACCCAGATCAGAATTTGTGAGAAAACCACAAAATTGTGCTTCTACACCAACAACAAAGATAAAGTGCCACTTTTAAACAAATCACACGTCGTCTACAAATTCAGTTGTCCTGGCTGCCAGTCATCATACATTGGCAAAACTGACAGAACCCTTCTCACCCGAACACGTGAACACGCTGTAACTGATAAAGAGAGTGCGATTTACAAACATCTACGCACGTGCGAACATTTAGCCTTTATCCATAATTTATTAAATCTACCCGACACTCTAAATAACATCACCGCACCAACTATTTCTAGCAACAAGGATTACGTAATCAATGTAGTTCAGAATAACACAAGGGTGTTAGATTTTGACGATAATTGGAACCTGCTATTATACAAAGAGGCCTTCCACATCAAACGACAATCGCCATCTCTTAACAATGGATTAAAATCCAGCAGGGAACTTTGCTTATTCTCTTGAGTATACTGGTACCTTCTATTTAAGCTGCTAATTTTGTATACATTTTTAGTCTGATGATGGTATAGTTTATACCGAAATATAACTGCCATTTAAAATCTTGTTTTCGTTCATTTGTTGTCAAAATTTAAAGACACGATGAATCTACTCGGTCTATCGTTTATCTTATATGTCCGGAGAATATTGTCATGTACCCCCTTTATGAGCCTGTCTCAATTTCTACCTTTTCCAACATATTGAACATATCGAAAGGGAGATGAGTTCAGAGCAGACGTAGACAATAACAGTCGTCTGTCTACACAGATATCCCCTGCTATTCGTTGCAATCAAACCACGGAAGGTGTGGTAATGACCGGTTAATATAAATCGTTGCTGGAGGCATACGAGATGTTATTACGCGATCTCATTGACGAAGGGTATTTTTATCTGTGGTTTCTAGTCAGGAAATTGAGCACTTTCCTCTTCTTCCTCGTCAAGCAACTTGGAAACGTATAGTACATTTTTGACTGCATCATATAGAGCGTGTTATACTAAGAAGGTCTGAGTAACGGAGAGCACTTAACTTGCACGAAAATATATTCAGAGTTTTCTCCTTTACATAAATTAATTATTTTTTTGTAATACTAGACCAACACTTGACTGATTGATTATCAATTTAGCAGAACTTTAGTTGTCTATCAAGCTCCAACCGCTACAGAAAATTAATTTTAAACTTTTGCCCAGTGCGAATCAGCTTTACGATGGCCTGAACATCGAAAAGCACTATACAGAAATTAATGCGTTTTAATTAGAAATTAGAGATCCCCGCTGGACTTGAGTGGCAGCATTAAAGTATGAATTACAAATTAATTGAGGTCGAGTTTAGAAGAATAACAGTTACACCAAACACACATCGAATGCCATACGACAAGTGCGTCTAAAGTTGTGTCACAATTGGCAACGGTGAATCTTTTCCTTTCTTTTTCACGCATTCATATTCTATTGCTGATATTTATGTAAAATTAGCACACGTTCCCTAAATATCTACATGACAAAAACAACCGAATATTGATCTGCATTATCTCTGATTCAAAATGAACGAGGTACCGACGATCCAGAGACAAAATGCTTCCTTTCAATTTGTTTCAGAGGCGAGTTCCCGCTTGATTGCTGTTCTTTACACGATTCAAAATTTGAAAGTATGAATGACACTGAAAAAGAGACATAAACTAGTAGTAAATGAAAGATATTCGGCTTCATATTTTCTTTAAACGCAGGTAAGACAGGGCATATGTTGAAGCACAGAAGCTGTCTGGAATTCCAGTTGTTATTCGAAAAAAAACGCCAGCGAAATATTTAATTAAATTCTTCTTGTACATGTCTTTTAGTGTCTAATCTGTCTTAGTTTTACTCAGTACTGCTAAATATGTTGTTAAATTAAATTATCGTGTTACTCTGATATGCGTGCAGTGGAGTTTGAAAATGCAAACTTTTACGCCAACCAGAGTTTCCCAGCAATTTGTCGTAAAATGTTCACGTAAATGTTTTGTGTTCCAAATCCGTTTCTTTGGAGTCAGTTTCAAGTCATTCCATACTGCGTGGGGAATTGATCCTCAAAAGTCGTGTTATATTTTGCGTTAAGGCAAGTGACTTTCCTCCGGCACTGTCTGATCATTAAACGAAATCGAGGCTTCACGCAACGTTCATGAACATACGTTTACACTGGGACAAAACCTACTCATTAACACCCTTAAAGTTCACAAGAGTTTCCAGCGCTTTCCAAGACTTATATTTTGATGGCTCTTTATCACCACTCTTTATCGGTTGATGCCACAATCATGGTATCAATCTGCCCAATCATTAGTTAACAACGTCTTATTTTCGTGACACAAAATGTTATCATAGCAACAGTATGACTTGCTAAAAACATCCTTCATTAAAATTGCTTTAAATATTCATAAAACAAAATCAACGCCGTCACTGTGAAACCCATTGTTTTACTATCGAATTTTTTTAGGCAGGATAAAATGCAACTTTTGGCAAAGTTTGAAAACATTTTGTACACGGGATTGAAAGCCATCTTAAATTTTCGAAAATTTAAGTATTTTGATTGGGCATTTTTTGATACTAGGAATGTAGCATCAACTGAAAAAAGGTTATAACGGCCATCAGTCTAACGGTCTTGTGAAGTACTAGGATATTTTTGGAGCTACCTTAAGCGAACGCAAGCCGAGAAATTGGATTGGTTTTCACTTGAGGGCTTAAGAACATTTCTTTCTGAAACCCTCGAAGAGTGTTTATTTGACACCTTACTGGGGTTATGGAATGAAAACTTAATTTCTTTACTTTAATCAGTCTTCAGATTTTCCCATTCGGGCATGATTTCCGTCCGTATAAGCTTTTATTTCATCTTGAATACTGGTCATTTTTCCTTGCTTTTGATTAACAACTGAAAGCTTTTAGAAAGACTTGTAAATCAGTACTACACGGTAACGCCACTGCCGAGGTACACGCAAAAAGTAATTAACGAGGAATTTTAAACGAGTTTTTCTCCAGAAAATTGCTGCTAGGCTGTTTGATGTTTTTAGCAAAGAAAACTATATAAGAGAGTTTTTTCACTCACGTAGCCAGAACCCATGCAAGAGCTCGGCACTCACCGGTTTGGTTTGGTACACCAACATCAATGACCGCTGTTTCATTGTTTTGGAATACCTATTTGCTCCATATGTGAAATTTTATTCACCAAGAGGAGTGCAACCACGGGCAATGGTCTCTTTATAAAATGAACACGTATTTAACGAAGGGGAAACAAGCGAAAATCGATTATTACTTGTAATTTTAAAGCTCTTATACTTGCTGCGTTGAATTTTAACGAAACGAAAACATGACATTGTTTTATGAATGCACTGAAATACGTCAAAACAACACATAATTGCAGTGGCAGGAGGGTTCGGGGAGGCCTGGGTTTCCCCCTTATTTTGGGTAAAAAAGAAAAACCACAAAAGGAAGAAAAGCCGGCAGGGCAGGCAAAACAACCCCCCCCCCCCCCCCCCTTTAGCTTAAGGTCTTGATCTGCCTGTGAATTCTGTTAAATAAATTGTTTCGAGGACACGCTCTTTTCCGACACCCTTTCTTGATTTAATTTGTATTATTTGGTGTTGATCGAAGACACTCACAAGACAGAGCAGACAGCATAACTTGTCTTTTCAGTGAAGTATGTACAAATTGAATAATGTAGAAGTAAATGTATTTTCATCGTTCGTCTACTACCGTTCTATGAAACGATATGACTTTTGCCTTTTCAATAATCGCGAGTCGAACCTCCGTTTTGTTAATTTTATTGTATTCAAACGTTTGATTGAGTATTGTCAACTGTACCAAACATCAGTGCTTCAACAGATGATCTACTTAACATCATTTTGGACGAGAGACGAGTTCCGCCATGTATTACTCACACCCGGAGCGGTAGTGCTGACATTTACCGAAGTATATATGAATCCTATATGTGCCGTTATATTCTCAACCTTTACCATGCTAACTAAAAAGAAACCGTAAAGCATAATGAAATATTTACCTTGCCAGCTGACTTGCCGATATTCTCCGGGTTATTTTCATAATTATAGCGGCATGGTGCATTGATAAGTAAGGCAAAATGCAATCTTTTTTTTAACTGTTTTATTGCTTCTCAGCACACAGGAAAGTAACTTGAACTAAAGCCAAATTATTATTGTTGGTTTTTGTTTTGTGTTTTGAAATAGAGTGAGGCTTTATGAATGTAAATTTTGATTGCATTCTCCTATACAATTGCAATGTTCTTGATTTTTTTTTATGTTTCGACATTTGTAAATATCTTTAAACGTATCAATGTATTAGGCCAGGGAGCCCAGGGAAGTCAATCAGCCCGTGAGCGGGAGAGATGAACTAAATCTTGTGTTGTGATTGGCCTCATCTTGCCCACTCGGGATTACCAGCTGTGTCTCGTAGGAAAACAATATCCAATAATCTTGACCTCTCACTTGGTCAATAACCCATGTTTATCCAGCCATTTTGAGCACTCATAATCCTTTTTTGACTACAAGGTCCTTGTTTAAGCTTTTAGTCTACATGCGTTTTCTTTTGCTAACAGCAGATCATAAAATTGATTTTAGCATTCATCAAGAAATAAGTCTAATTAATTCTTGAAATAAAGTCACTAAACGTATGTTTCGCCCAATTCAGCATTTTTACGATTCCATTCATCAATCAGATTGATGTATTTGTTTCCATGGTAAATAAAGTTGTCCGATTTTGAAATTGCACTGTCCGTGTCACTACTGAACAAAGAAGAGGATGAATAAAATCGAAAATCGTCCAGAGAACCATCGGTTCGATACCATCTCTTGTCTGGGTCATGAATCGTTACCATGGGAACGACATCATCGATGGACAATACAGAATTGTCAATATCATCTCTTATGTCGCTGAGCAATCTTATTATATCGGTGAGGGAAGGATTATCTTCTTCTCGAAATGCTGAGTACTCGTCTTTTTCATTAGAATTCGTGACTTCGTCCTGGAATGTCACGGCAGTTGTCGGCTGCCTTTGCCTTACTAGTTGGGGAAGTGCTTGAAGAACTTTAATTACTTCCACTTTAGTCTTCTTAGCAGCTTTTTTAGTTTTCACCTTGATGTATTTCGAAAGCTCCAAATCTTCGAGACCTTTTTGTCCAGTTTTACGAGACTCCGTGTAAGCGTCATTAAGTATAGCCAAGAACATGTTCAGAAAGATCATTACTATGGTCACCATGTAAGCAAAAACGAAAAAAGGTCCGATAATAATGCTGACGTCTTGCAATTCGTGGAAAGGTGCCTTGGCGCCGATTAGCATCAACAGTATGGAGCTGAATGATCGTGCAAATGAACGGTATTCATAAACATTTCTTCCGAACGTTAATACTGTAAGAGAGACGTATGCAATGATTATTGTCATAAAAGCGAATGTAAACGACAAAAAGTGCTTTGAAGCAATGGCCAGAGTCATTCTCATTTGAATGATGTGTGGGTTGAAGCGAATAATCCTCAAGAGTTTCATCGTCACTAAGAACACAACAAACGCCAACAGTGTCACTTCGAGATCTGACCACAATGCAATGTTGTCCATACTCCAGCTTTGAAATGGGTTTTCCTGGACCTTGGCAATGAATTCGCTTGTGTATGATTCTTTTAAGAAAAACATAGCTAAAGAAACGAAGGAACTTGTTAACAGGATCATTTCGAACCAACTCAAGGGCTTTTTGAAATACGTGCAGCCTTGTTGGTATACTTTGCCAATTTCAGTACCCACACAAATGAGAATAAGTAACATAAACAATAAATGGCAAGTCTCGTAAAAGCCACGGAAGGTCGGATCCTTGGGCGAGTATACCGTTAACGTTTTGACCTCTGTTATGATGTTGGTTCCTCCACTTGGAAACCTTTCAAACAAGAACTTCACAGCACTAAATAAAGAACTGGCTGGCTGATAAATAGTGAATTCTACAAAGACGACAGCCGTCATATTATCAATCCAATCATTTATTTCTAAGTTGTCAATCACACGTAGCGCATCATCAGTGTTGTAACCAAGATCGGCGATAAAACCGCCACCTGAATATGTTGACATCAAACCCTGGAACGACAACGTGTTCAACTCTTCGGCCGTTTCGTAGCGCCAAGGCCTGGGACAGAGATAGAGTAGTTTAAATTGTTGTTCAAAATCGCTGCGATTGTGCACTGGAATCCATTTTCGGAAGTGATATCTAGTTCTGTCTTCAGTGCTTGAGCTGAGGTGTGATATGCATCGAGGAAATTGTCGGGCAACTTGTGGCTCAATCTGAGTTACCGGACAGTTGGAGTCTGAGAATCAATAAGATGAAAAGTGAAAGAAAGTATTGATAGCATGGAAACCACCTTCTATTTAACATTAGTATAATTTCCAGAGGTGAATATAAGAATCGAGCATTTTGATTGGCCGAGAAGCTCGGCTTATGACGCTATATTCACCGCCTAGCGCGGTGAATATAGCATTTCATGGCTAGGTTACTAAGCCACGCCACCTTTGTCATTCAGGCAAGTAAACATGGCGGAAAATTGCTGAATGAAATTGTCGTTCATTAGCAAGAAATCACTTTCAATCCGGATATTCAAAACACTGGGAATTTCTGAAGATGATTACCAAAGCATTGGGACGAAAAATGTCTCTAAGAAGTGATGTTCAAGTCATTGAGAGATCGTAAACACAGTGGTTTCGCATTTCACGCGGCCTTGACAAACGGTGCCAGATCGAGTCACAGGAATTTAATCCTCTTCAGACCAGCGCTACTCATTCCATGATGACAAGCACAATTTTCGATATGTCACTAATGGACAGAAAGAGGTACTAGATGATTTTCGTTTCCGTAGTGTTCGTTTTATTCTTCCGTTTTAATGCCTAATTTGTCTGTAAGTTGATTCGCAAACGATGTATTAAATCGGTTTACTTGCTTGCAAACCAACCTTTATGTTTGTTATTTCTATGTTTTCTTTGTTATTTTGCATTTCTTGATATTCACCTCTAAAAATTATACTAAAACAATTATTCGCCTCAGGCTCAGTGAATCACAGCGAATATTCCCCTCGACTTCGTCTCGGGGAATATTCGCCGTGATTCACTTCGCCTTCGGCGAATAATTGTTAATTAGTAAATTCTCAGCTCCGACTATTGCATTTCTAGCTTTTTGATTGGCTAAAAAACTCCGACTATGAGCCAATAGTCGGAGTTTTACGTCATATGGAAAATAGTGCGCCAAGTTTAAAATTTTTCGCCTTGTAAAATTGTGGAATTAAAAATCGGCGGCAAAACCCGGTTTGAGAATTTACTAAAACAATTATTCCATTCGCCCTTGTTGGATATGAAGCGATTATAACCAACTCGCGCTACGCGCTCGTTGGTTATTTTATCACTTCATATCCAACGCGGGCCCATGGAATAATTGTTATTTATAGCTATCTATAGGAGTGATGTCTTTTGAGACTATTCTGGACTTCATCACCTACAATACAATCCTCGTCTTTTAATGCTGTGCTCCCCGCTGCCATTTCATTATTGATTTGTTGGTGCTGCATTTTAGATTAAAACGGGGTTTGTTAAAATAGGATCTCAAAAGAGACCCTGTTGTCGTTATTCCTAGGTCGATCTACTGATTTAAGATATGCCTACCACGGAAAGAAATCCAAATATTGTCCTATATGACAAACTGAAGAATGCTTTTGGCCGACATCCTAAAGATCCTACAGGTTCACGGAGTTATTGTGCTGTAACTATGCTTTCGAAACTCTAGCTACGATTTTGCAAAACATATCGAAACTAATGTCTTCTCCATTGTTTTTAATTTTTAGATGAGGGGGGCCATATTATTTCCTAAGAAGTATTTTCCACTTGCCCATAAATTCACTGACACCGCTTGGTATTACTGACTAACACTCAAAAAATAAACTCTGATCCGGCCTTTGCCATTCGGAATCCATTGCACTATCAATCAGACTTGACACCTTCAGAACATAGCTAAAATAAACTGTATGAGTCACTTACCCTTTTTAAATCTTTTTTGCCTAAGTCTTGGCATCCCCACCATGAAAGCCTCTCTGTTGCGGATAAACCCTTCCCTGTACGAAAACGGCTTTCCATTGTACCACTTGACGTCGTAAAGACCTGGCACGAGATTTTCTCTGGTCCAAATCCAGAAAGATTCTATGCTATCAACCTGTTTGGCGTAAAAAGCAATACTCATTGGGTATATAGCGCTAACGTTCGAAAAGTATAACACACTTCCAGAAACACGAAATCAGTCAAGTTTACCATACAACGGTCCTAACTTGTTTTCTTTCTCGTGATGAATCAGCGAAAGCTTTCATTGTGAAATATGTCCCTGAACTCAGTTCCTTCAGGAGAATACTTCAAACCGGTCTTAGCTATTTATGACATTTCTCAGTGACTGATGATAAATGCAGATGTAAATGGGCATTGGCCAATCAGGGTTACTAAAAAGTGCTTTCTTCACGGATTGTACAAAAAGAGAGATATAAAAGATATCCTGCCGATAATTAGAACAACTTGATATGGTCACGTTGGAAAGTCAGTGAACGCACCCTGGGAAAAATGTTTTGCTTCTCCATCGCAATTCAGCTAGGAAGTGATCAGTCTTATGCACTCGCTGACAGTTGTGCCTCCCATCATAGCTATGCGGTTGCACTATGGGCTATTGTAATACTATTGCAATAGACAACAACATACCTTGTCAAATTTTATGAAGACGTGCTTTACTGCCTCTGTGAGTGCATATCTCTTACTGTCACGGTTACCGTAACACACCATCATTAGAAGAAATATGAACAAACCAAAGATGACCATCTCTGTTACTGCCTTGATAAATCTACTCTTTAAAACGCTCACAGAGCGTACCTTGTGCAGTTCTTCCTCTCTTAGAGGATAGGAAATGATTTTTTTGTCCATATTTTGATTGGAATGTCCTTGTCCATAAATTTCGTCGTTTTCGATAGGTTTTTTAATGACGAGTGACAACAGCGATACCACAATCACCACTTTAACTGGCTGAATCAGTATTATGTCTTGGAAAAACGAGATCATGACAGACGCAAGCCACTGATTGGCTACTTCTTTTCCCCACATGAGGCTGTAGAAAACAACGAAGGCAGCGGACACCAATGACGTCATAAGACAGAGGGCCCAGCCAACGTAAACACAGAAATGAGGGAAGCAGCCAGTCGATCTCTCTCCATCATCGTTGTCCTCATGGTAGTCGCCTTCTTTCGAGTTGGGTGGCTTTATATTCCTAAATATTGTAACAACGAGGGCGTTGACAGGAATGGAAACGAGCCCACTCTGAAGCCCTATTTTGATTTGAATCCACGATAGCCGAATAGGGCCAAGTCTGAACGTGTCTTCTGGTTCAATGCCTTGTTTGTAAAACATGGCGTTGGTAACCATAGCTGCAAACAAGATTGAAAGGCAGCATGAAAGACGTTGACATCGTGTGAAGGTGCTGTGAGGAGCTTTAGTGAACAACGATAACCACAGGTGCTTCTCGCCAAGAGTTTTAGCGCCCCTGAAATAGAACAGATTGCTGAAAGATAAGGATTCTTTCTTTCCCGCGCATCTGATATCGACTTCTATCTTGCCGTCGCCTTTCTCAAGAGCAAGCCATCGGTTGCCAAGAAAATACCACTTATCGTCTGATGCATTGCACGTGACCAACACCTGATGGAAAAACCACGCCGGACTGTCTCCTGAGTTGTCATGCCAGATTTTGATTTTGAACAACGAGCCCAGGGATTCTGAAAGGTGAAGGGTGAATGTGTTTACACTCCCTCGCGCGAAAAACTTCTTTTGTATTTGACTTTGTGTTAACAGAATTGGGGGCGTGCACCCGTTCTCGCCAAACAGAATAATAGTCACGTTTGCTGTGGTTCCACAGTTTCTCCAGATCCCTGTTTGGATGGAGACATCGTAAGAGTAGATACAGTCACCTGTTGCCTTGAGATGGATGTTCGGTGCAACCTTAAAAGTAGAAAATTGAAATGTAGAAATAAATAGTCGTTAATAATTAACTGTAAGGGAAGCTCAGAGTTTCTTCTCCTTATTTGCATAACGTCGTTTTAGACACTTTCAAACCCTCCTTCGAAACATAAATATTTCTCGATACTGATATTTGTACTTTTCTTCTTAAATAAGCTGGGGTAACTACCTTCATATAATTTTGTATAATTGCTTGTTTATTCTTGCTTGTTTTTCTTTGTTGTTTTTGGTCATGAACAATTTAGTATTTAATTTATTGCCAAAAATGATTTTGTCCCAGCTTGAATTTGGCGCTTTTTGACTGCTTTGTGTATTAAGTTTCTGCTTGAAATGTATAGATGCTACTTTGAGGTGAATAATTATAATATATCAAAAAGATCGTATATTTGAACTGCGCACAAAGATTTAAAGACATCAATGACCATTTCTCTTACTATAGAAGTTAAAGAAATCACTCTAAAGCAAACTAGTGTAATTCTCTTTCTAATAATGCACCAGTCAAAGTAAACCCTGACCCCCCCCCCCCCCCCACCCCGGGATATGTGGGGCTTTAGTGGGGCTTTATCATCATATTGGCAGCTCTTTGAGTCCCCAGTATGTGGGGGATTCGCGCGTTTTGTTGCTTTTGGCCTTAGGAATGTGGGGCGTAAAAGGGATTCGTTCAAACCAAGATGGCGGTAATCGTTCCCGCAAGGACTTCTGCGTGCCTTTCGGGACGTTGGAGCGGACACAAATGTTCACAGGTATTTATGGAATCCGATTTATTGTTATTCAGATCAACACATCGATTAATTTAGGGCATGGGTTTAAGAAGGCAAACGCTTTAATATTGAGATGCCGATGACTTTTTGTTTCACTGCTCCGTAAAGACAGCCTTTCGAAATGTTGCTGATATAACTTCGGGAATGTTATGACTAAAACTGTCCTTAAAATAAACTGCGGAGATTCCAACCCTCCCCTTCCGGCCGAAAACCTCCCGTTTTTGGACAATATTTCCGGCATCCCATTTTTGCTTTTCGCTCCTGGTTTTTGAAACTCTTCTAGCCAAAGAAAGATGTTTTCTTTGTTTAACCAGTCTTTTCAGCACGATTCTTTGCTGTTTTTAGTAGTTTTTCTGTGGTTTCTCAGGCATTTTTCCCTTTTAGTATCCTAGCATAAGACTGCGGTAGATTTGGGTGCGGAAATTCACTGGATTGCCACGACTTTGTGCAAGGTTTGCATACATTCATGGCATGCCCTCGTGGCACTTGATTTCTTCGTTGATCTTGTTTATTCAAATGAGAAAGTCTAAGAAAAGAACTTCACTATTTTCCATTGACTGTGACCTCAAAATGCAGGAAATGGCATCTTAGAGGCACATATCTTAAGTTTTTACTCGGGGCAGCATGCCCTCCGACCCTCGTGGAGGCTCATGCCGATCATGGGAACGGCTATGACAGGTCTATGCCGGGCCTAAAACCACTTCTTTTTTAAGTTCAGAGAGCTGGAATTTCTGAAACTGACATTCTTAAAATTTAATTCTGCCGTGAATTATTCAACTACAAACGTAACTCATCAGGAACATCCTCAGTTGCTCCAGGGGTGGGGCATTTTCCGCAATTTTCTGCCCCGCATCTTGGGGCATTTGTCGCTTTTTGCACACTTTTAAAACTAATCTCCACCTATATCCCGGGGTGGGGAGGTCGGGGTTTACTTTGACTGGTGCATAATACAAATGAAAAATTACTCGATTCTATTTGGCTGAGAGCAGTGTAGTTCAAGTGTAACACCAGTGCAAAAAGTGTAACACCAGTGCAAATTACACATCGTAATTCTGAATTGTGATTTGCAGAAAGACAGTGAGAAATTTTTTAGGCCAATGATATCATGTAAAGCAATTTTGCACGGAAACGTTGAAAAAAGTTTTCTCCAATGCGATAAAATGGCTTCAACAAACATCTTCCGGCACTTTTTCCGCGCGAATTCTTTTACGTTTGTATTATTAATAACTAATCATACGGTTTTTCTCGTTCAATTTGAAATTAATATAATTTGCGCTTGTGAGTTTTTCAAAAAGCTCAAATTGTACTCGCCGAAGCGGCTCGTGCTCTCAGCTTTTTGAAAAACTCACTCGTGCAAATTAATTCCAAATTGAACTCGAAACTGTTGATTACCTATACAAATACGGTTTGTTCATCGTACCAGTATGAAATTTACCACAGAAATGAAAGAGACACCATAGATTCATTTCAACATATTTTGTTCCCAAAAAATCTGACAACCTCAAACCATGTAATGCATTTAGAGCTTTGCACTCAAAATTAGGATCTGTTGTCTTATTAAAAACAAACAAACAAACAAACAAACAAACAAACAAACAGGTAGTGCTTTACCCCTCTTTCCTCGTCCCCATCAAACTGAAGCTTTCTTTTCAGCGTACTGCTCTAAATTACCTGCTCAAGCAACTTTTCTTTTTAGCTTTTGAATTTTGCCAAATGACGGAACGCGACCAGAAGTGTCACGGACTTCAACTCAAATTTTCTTTATGGGCTGTCCTTTTTTTTCGTCTAAATCTTTTTCTTTACTGTCACTAGACATTTCTCCTCTATGAACATGTTCTGGATAAGAGCTCCCCCATAAAACTATTTCAAGCCGCCTTAATTAAGCAAAAAAAAAACAAACAAACAAACAAACCCATAGCTGATTGCTTTTTAAAATTACAAATACATGTGGAGAGTTCGAGAGGAGCTGTACTATGCAAGTTACGTGTCCGCTCATTTAAGGACACAATGGTCCCGGCAATCGATGCAACCCAGACCTCTCTGTCCAGAGTGGAAATTACCAGGCCAGTGTAACTCTCACGAGAAAATCAGGAGGAGTAAAACGATATATACGGGGTCTATAAAGGAGAAAAGTTTAGTTTGGTACCTCTGTGTCATCTTTCTTATCAGCTCTTCGCGCAAATACAAGACTAATAGCATACAGTCCAAACACCACGCAAACAAAGGACAAGACGACAAAGTTCCCAGTTTCGCCCAGTTTTCCAAACTCAGCAAAAACTTTGTCGAAGTCGATTGGATTTGGCGCCACAAATAAGTCTCCACCAAATGCAGACAGGTGAGTACATAAACAATGAAGTTTAGCTGGTGTAGCCTTGCTGCCAACCTTTTTAAAGATAAAGGATTAAAATGAACCGTCAATTTCACGTGAATCGCATTACCAGATGTTAACTCAATTAGGCAATAAAATCCTCCCTTGTATATAAATTTGTGTCCTTTAATTTTAAGTAGGTTAAAAGTATCTAATGATGAATTATTGAGAATGAGTAAATTGAGAGCCAGGGCAATCTGCTACGTTAATTCCTGAAAGGAGAAATGACTTGAAATAGGGGAAATCAACCGAAGGCAAAACACTGACAATTTTCGTCTATCCATAAGTGAAGTTTCTGAGTTTTATTTCCATCGCAAGCACTTAATTACCAGAACTCCCAACCGAAATTGTTTAACAACTTCAAGACGAAAACATTGCCCTTTGTTTGGCCTAAGGATAGGCATTGGGGGAACTTTAGCAACCAACAGTTGCATGCAATAACCTCTGATACGACTTCTTAGGACCCACTAACGTAATTTGCAATCTTAAGAACGATGCAGCTGTTAGTTGGTAGGATCGAAATAAAACCGTCCATTTCTGACGAATATTTCCAGTATGTTGCACAGGAAACTAGGGCTGTCTTAATAGCCTTAAAAGAGTAGATCTCTTCGGCAAATTGGACATCATGAGTACACCAGTACTTAGCACATGTATGCAATGCAGGGAGCTTTATTTACCTGGCATCCTTTGCTAGTCCACTCGTCGTCCTCCACTGACCAATACATGCATGCTCCCATGGTAACAAATAGATCATATTTTACGTCAGAACCATTCTGGTACTCTAACCTCCTAGAATTGTCCACAGATGGAGGACTCTTCACCTCTACGCATGACCGTTTCTGACGACCACTGGTATCACGACATGCCCTTCTTGTGCGTGTATCGGTCTTAGTGTTATTCTTCTCGATGGATTTTACAACGTAACGAATACCAAGAAAGTGTGTAAATATGTGTCCGGTTATTTTTGGTGAAATAGTAAACAGATACGGATCGGATTGGCAGTCGAAGAATCCGTTTTCTTCCGTATAGCTTAAGCAGGATGAAAAGTTCGGGATAATCGTTGCAAAGTTATTTTCTGCCGGTGTGGGTCTCACTTTGTATCTGATGTATATTTCAAGTTCTTGGTTATTTGATGGTATGATTCTAATATTTGCCTCGGCATCGCCATAAGGGAGAAAAATCTGGTGAAAGCGCATGTTTTTTATCGAGTCTGGGGGACTTGGTTTAACATAGAACTCTCGCTGTGGCTTCTGTTCCTTGAGATTCTCTTCCTTTTCACGATGCCAGTTTTTAATGTACATTTCCACCGGTTTGGCGAGACCATCCACATGGAGCGGTTTTCCTGAGGTGACGTTTTTTAACGTTACGTCGAGAACAGAAGATTTAATATCTCTAGATTTCGGATGCCACGTGTAAGGGTTCACTTTAAATGATACGAGCTAAAAAAAGAAGAAGAGGAAACGCCTGTTAAATAATATCTCAAAGCGAACTCTTTTTTGCAAGGAGTCTCTCATTTATTGATTATTGAGTTCTTCAACTGTCCTCAACAAAACAAAATCCATCATACAGCTCAGAAATACTGAAGCACTGATACCTACCGTTTTGATGTGCTGACGTAAAGATAACTGATGTAACTACGCACTTCTGACTGTTCACATTTTCTCAAATAAGTGTAAATAGATTGCACTTTTTACTCAACTTTCATAAAAATCATGAATAAAAAGACATACTAGTTATGCAACGCTCTCCAGTGGTATACCATTGAATATCCCCTTAAGGCGAGTGTGCATACAAAGAAAGTGCAGGCGACAAGGGATATTTCATATACCACGCAAGAGCGTTGCATATCTATTTTATTCCCCGCCTTAGAAATTACGGTGGCTAACGCCATCAATGCAACATACGCGCGGCGCATGATGGGAAGGTTGGATGTAACACCGTCAAATATACCGTCAGCGGCTTACCTGTATTCTGATTGGCTGTATTTTCTGCAATGCAAATTACACAAGCCCAATAATCGCATATAGTTTAATCAAAAAACAATTGCAAACGATTGCAGCCAGCCAACCAACGAATCAAGCAGTCAATCGATTGATTTATCTTTCGATGGAAAAAATAATGGATTTATAAATCAATCAACAGTAGGCTTGGTCCTTCAGTCGGCCTGTCTGTTAAAAAGATACCTTTTTTTGTTTCGGCAAGGCTTAAGATTCATGGTGAATACCTTAACATCGACTACTGTGTTTTCGTCCAGCTGGTCTCCGGGAAACAGGTCCTTTGCATCAGGCAGCTTAACTCCACTTTCTCCTTTGAGCAACTTGCTGACTTTCATTTCAGTGGCTTTTTCAATGCAGGCTGTTAAGTTTATGTACGGAGTTGTGATTATCGTTGGGTTTGCACATAATTCTTCTTCAGTAATGGTATTGACCATTTCCACGCAATCGTTGGTGATTTTCTTGCCCTGCAAAAACCAAAAATAAAAAACATCAAACAACAAACATATTGAAAAAATGGTTGATGAGGAACAAAGAGAAAGAGGTGGCTTTATGGTATTACTTTAATCCTAATAAGGAAAGGACGTGTTACCTTATTTCTATCGATATGAGTATTCTGCTTTTCAGAATCAATGTCCATGTCTTTGGACGAAGCAGCCAGGACATTTCCTAACCCTGTTAAAATGTTCAAATTGATCTCTGTGCTAACTTGAAGCTCTTTCGTTGCACCACTGTTCATGGTTTCCAAGAAAGAAGTGGTTTTTCTTAATAATTTCACTGCATCTTCCTTCAAATAAATGAAAAAGGATAAAATTGCAAGCAATATATAACATCGGATTACATGCAAATACTGAGCAATGTATATTTTCAAGATGAGTCTAGTCTCGAAGAGTATTTGTAGTGACAGTTGATCCTGAATCAGCGATTTTTGGCGTAAAAGAAGTCTTTCTTTGTTTTGTAGCTCTGTTAGGGTTAGAGTCTATTATGTCGGCTTCTTTGTTTTACGTCACTGGTGAGTGTCATAGGTTGTTACACCGAGGATGACCCCAATTTCTGGGGACGTCTATTTTTGCTGTTCCAGAGAGCTTAACAACTGGCGTTTTCGGCCCCTGTTATACGCAGCGAGACAAGAGTCGTAAATAAGGACATCATACTCTCCTTGAGATATGGATAACTTACTATCATGAAAGCCATACTAGTTTTGCTATCTTTAGTCAAGTAAAACGCTAGCTCTGAATTTGATTGGATATTTTTCATGATCTGTTTGAGGTAAATGGACGCAATATAAACCCAGCTACAAGAACCGTGACTTCAGTCCTTCTTCGTGCCATTGAAAGATAATTATAGCTAGGTGGTAAGACTATATTCTTTATGCTCAACAAACTGTAACAATTTCGCGGGGTCTTTCCTATTTTGACAAACACGAAAATTACAATTTGACGTCATCTATTTTTGGTACGAAATGCCGGAAACAATCTCATTCATGGTCGCTATGCGTTGGCAAAGAGTTGTGATTGGTTAAGGAAATCACGCCGCTCTCAAAGTTGAATCGGGTATCACTTGCGGTGGATAAAAAAAAAATCACAGAGAAGGCAGAAAAAGACCTGGACGTTTCCTTGAATAATGCGCGCGTCTCCGCCATTTTGTTAAAAAAAAAACAAACATGGGAAAACTTTGTAATGATGAAGGCAATCGTGCGACTGTCCTCTAATATAGATCATAGGCGACAACCAATCAAAATGCGAAAATAACGGGTTATTATACACACAGCCTTTGAATCACTACAGGTTCTATACATCGGTGGGATTTTACTGGTTTTTCATTAGTATTTGTGGATTTAAATTACAATTCTAGGGTAGCAATTTATCGAAGCTACAGGTATAACACAAGCTGAGAAAGATCACAGCGTACCTGTGAAGACTGTGGGAGAGACTGATTGACTCGCTTCGTGGAGTAGGCTGTAATGACGGCCACTTTGGTTACAAGGTTTAGGCGATCCACTTTAATTCCAGACATTATGTTTAACACGGAGTCTTTAAACTGCAAAATACAGCAAAAGCGACAATGTTCCCGTATTATTTCAACTGTTGTGGAATGATCTTAAACCGAACGAAGCTTTTTCTTTAAATCAAGAATAAACACATTGCAAACGAAACATTTTGGCAATATCGATATGGATCGAGAACCTTGCGGAGAGCTAGCTACATTGCACTAACGAGAACTGCTATCTAAAAAATAGTCTGCATACGAGCCAAGTGGCCCATCAGAGCGGAGCTTATCCCGCTTGTTTCGGAGTCGAGCGCACTAACCATGAGGCCACCGCACCTCCCACTGCAAACTATCTAATGCCCATATAATTCTTATTGCACGCACAGATGTTCCCGAATTGATTTAATCCGGCAGCCCAAATCTCCAGTCTCGGCCTTCTAAAACAAAAGGGTTTGTTAACTTTTAATACTGTTCTTTCTGCTAATGACTTCATTCACTGTTAGTGCTAATGAAAAACATAACTGCACCTCTCATCCACTGTTATCTTTACTAATTAACAAATTGACGTCAGTTTGTCATGCGTCTGTCCTGTTATTGATCATGAATTTCGTCATAACATTGTCAAAGTAGCTGTGGATCCACGAGGCGATAGCCGTGTGGATCCGCAGACTACTTTGACAATGTTATGACGAAATTCATTGTCAATAACAGGACAGACGCATTAAAAGCTGACATCAATTTGTTTTTTACGATAACAAATAGTCAAATTGTCCGCTCTTATAATTTCATGTGTCTCTCCGCTTATTGACCATAAAAATTAGCCAATAAGCGCGCGAGGATTTCTGCAGTTATCGTAAAACAAACTTTCGCAAGCTATAGGCCTACATCTCACCGATTCATTTTGTTTCAGCTTGTCATTGTTATCAACTACAGAGAGAATAGTTATGGCCATATCAGCTGCTTTGTCGACATTGTTGTTCCGAACAAGGTCTCTCATTTCATGCTGTGCTTCGTCAATAAGTTTCAACAAAGCTACTGATGCAAGCGGAGGTGTTACCTAGAAACGCAAAATATAAATGGATATCAGAGTTAAACTGGACTACAAAAGTACTCCGATGATTTTAGCGTGTAGCTATATGTTATGTAGACAGGGTGAAGGGGGCTAGAGCGTGGGTTTGACGGTGTAGAGATGTACATCTTGGTGAAGGTGGATGAGGGTTTCATTCAAAAGAAGTAATTCTCAAACTCATTCATAATTCATCAAGTTAAAGCAAAGGAAATCACGACCGTGACGGTGGTTTGGATATCAGATCTTAATTAGCATATATTTTGACGATTTTACTTCTCCGTTTTCTCCTTACTTTTGGTTTCGATTGAGAAGATATATCAAACACTCGAGACAATGTTTCATCGGCTATCCAAACACCTCGAATTTCGTCAAAAATACTCCGCTGCGCGTCGTATTTTCAACTCTCTTCTCGGTGTTTCAGGATATCCCGCTGAAACACTGTCTGTCGTGTTTGATATATTACATCAAAAATTCAACCCCTACGTGGAACCTACGTGGCATCTACGTGGCATCATGCTCCTAAACTGAAGTCAATAACATGGGTATTTTTTTCTTTGCACTTCTACTACGGTTTGTTATTCCAGTTTCTAATGCCATTTCATTGTGATATTACTATAAGTTTTGCTTGTCGCTTATAAGGCATCTTACCTTAGTTTTGACAAGCACAGTTGAAAATTCTCCGTAAGCGTCGATAATCTGAAGATCCAGAGTCTGCTCGTAATATTTATCAGGATCTCCTAAGGGGAGTTTACTCGTCACGTTGCCAACGTTTCCGTCTTGTATGATAATTGTACTGAAACTGAACTTGTACTTGAAAGCATAGCGCAGGGGAATATCTTGATCATACCAACCCAGACAACTGATGTAAAAGTCTGTCGTGATGGCATATCCTTCTCTTGGATTTACATGGCAGCCTGTTTCTTCGCTATCCGTTACAAGTTTCGGGGGTGCATTAACATTAAATGTATAAAGAGCTTGTTCTTGAAGAACTCCGTTGTGATCAATCGCTGTGGCCTGGACTTGGAATTTCTGTCCTTCTTTGACGTTTGCAAGAGCGTCGAGTCTTGGTAAATGGAACTGCGTTGTGTTTAAACTAGTTCTTATTAAGCTTGTGTTTTTAAATTCACTCCAGATGAATGTTCCCTGCCTGTTCCTCGTACGAGTGTGAATGGTCCATGAAAATGTGGCTAAATATATACAAGGTCGGTTGGCGCAAACCACTCTGAGTGTAAGCTGTCGCACAGGACTGACTTTTGCCCGACAATTATTGATACATCTGAAAACCAGAACACACAAGAAAAAAAATATCAGAACGTTTCGGCATTCAAAGATATAGAGCACAAATTGACAAAAAATGTTGAAATAGCTGCGTATTTGCGGTTGGCCGACGTCGAAATGGATTTGATCTAGTATACGTAAATCCAAAAGAGGGGCTTTATCGATTTTGCAAAGTAATCAAAGAATTAGGTACACTATGAGTCAGTTACTTTGCAATATTATAGAGCACTATAGAGCATGTGCCTTTGGTCAGTTATGTTTAGTGTTTCTTTTAGTGCGTTTTAAAATGACATGCCCATGAACCAGCTGGATGTAGGTAAGCGCATTGACGATTGTAGACAACAGTATTTTTTACGTTACGTGCCATTCGTCACGAGGCCGCTTTGAGCGACAGGAGATTTATAAAGTAATCCCCGCTAAAAAAATGCAAAAGAATGTAACTCTTATTTATCGTGGGTCACACTTAAACTTAAACTTAAACTTAAGCTTAAACTTAAACTGAAACACGGAAACAAAGGGAAAAAAATATTCCAAATAAACGTAACATAGTTAAAAATCCCAAATGGCAGGAGGCAAACCAGTTGGCTATTTATAAGGCGCGACCAAGAATTTGAACGCGGGACTACCGAGAAACAAATCCAAGCGCCCTAAACCACTCGGCCACGCTGGTTTCGCTCTGACTAGAAAAATTCACTTCGCTTTAGGTGGTCAAAGCTTTTTGGTAACTTTCTTAACCTACATACAAAGCTGAACGAGCGGGTATATTTGAATACCAAAACGTACTTGATAAAGCAGCATCAACAAAACTCACCTAATATAGAATGGCACTGCCGGCCTTATTTTCAGCTCATGCATCGCATAAGATACCCTGCTATCTTTTGTTACTGTCAAGTTAAATAAGTAAGTGCAATTTGACTGTAGAGAAGGCAGGTGAATGATTACACTACTTTTACTGGAGATTGAGGAGTCGGTCTCATTGGTAATGCCAAAACAAGGTTCCACCTCAGCTTTGGGAAAGAATAGAATGTCCACTGGATCCCATCGACATGCTCTTTGGCACTGCCACAAAAAAGTTAATGTTCCGGTTTGAAGCCACTGTGACTCTGGATCGTACGACCGGGAGCCATCGATTTTTATATTTCCTAATCCCCTTGTTATTGATGCAGGTCCCACGATCTTTGCCACTAGATCCGGCAAGCGGATTCTTACAAATCCAAAATCGTACGAGAACGTTTCTGGGAAGTTTTTAGAAACTGAAACTTCTACCGAAACGTACACGATACCGGCGCCTAAAGACCTCGGCGAAAGACTGATGGTGCTCCTGTCCATGTCTCCAAACATCAAAAATGGTGAAAAATAAGTTGTTTCAGAGTCGACAGTAGAGAGCATCCATTGGTACTGCGTTTGGTTGCTTTCGAAACAGTTGCTGGTTGCAATAGCCTTAACGTTAAGAGGCCTATCACTAATCATGATTAGATCTGATTCAGGAACGTTATGTTTTAGCTGCACATCGACATCTGGAGGATCACAGGGGCATCCAACTAAGAGATAAGAGGAAAAAGCGTGTTATTAAAGGGCCCTAGTCAGCCACATCTTTTTTTTGGTTACATGTGAGAGTTTCGCTATTATATTTTATTCAGAGAACGTCGAAACAAAGGAAACCAACGTGGAACTACAACAGATGATCAAACACACTTTCTGAAACACAACTTACAGTACAGCAATAAGATTTCGCTTCACCGTGCAATGTCAATAGTTTCGATGGCATCGAAAATGGCGGAGGCTGACTAGGGTCCTTTAACTTTTAACTTGAAAGTTTATGACAAGTTTCTGTAAGGCCTGGTCAAAACGAGAGGTAGCTGTACTACATTAAAACAGCATAACCAACAGCACAAACAACGCCCATATAGCCTACGAACTAAAGTGTGCACATGAAAGTTAAGGATTGATAATCGAGATTCTAAATGGTACTAGTGTACCGTAAAGATGGTGAAATACATAAAATACTAAGAAGGAATTGACGAAATTTATGATGTAATATATCGAACACGAGAGACAGTGTTTCATAGGGATATCCAAACACCGAGAAGAGAGTTGAAAATACGACGCGCTGCTGAGTCGTATTTTTGACGAAACTCGAGATGTTTTGATAGCTGAACAAGTGAAACACTAGCTGCCTTGAGTGTTTGATATATCTTTTTAATCGAAACAAAACCTAAGGAGTAGAAGGTGACGTAAAATCATCAAAATCTTTTCTAGTTAAGACCGGGTGTCCAAAACCTCCATCACAGTTGAGATTTTCTTTGTTCTAACTGATGAATTATTAAAATGTGTTTGAGACTGAAATGATAAACATTTCATGACAAAAGCAACAGATAAGCAGAAACGATAAGTTTTTACATAAAGTGCACACGTTAAACAAACATCGTATAGCAATTTGGAATTTGACTATAGCAGTATAGAAGTGGTTTGTTCGTATGCGGCGCGGTGGACGAGAAAGGCCAGCCAATCGGCAAGCATGGATAGCGCTATTACAGACTAAGAAACACCTTTACCACTAAATTCATAGTACAATCGCAATGAAACTTGGCATTAAAAGAGACTTATACTAAAAGGCTGACAACTCTGTCATAAGCTAAGTTGTTGTAATATGTATCTGTACGGTGAACTTATTTATTACCTGGGTATCTTGTTCTTATATAATCTGACTGGAAAAGATCAGTTTCACTTATGAAGGACTTGAGTTTAGCTCTAAGAAGGAGAACGCTGGATTCAGTGCAGTATATGGCAATCTCTGCCGTGGCGAATGTGGCTATCTCTGTGGACGGCTGAGGACTGAAAAGCATAAACAAACTCAAAAACTAAATTAAAAAAAATTAAAATAAAACACGCTCTCATTTGGATCTGAGCGTACACCAAAATGCAAATCAAAAGACACAAAGTTTCAGTTTATTATGTATTGCTCTTTGCATGGAGTTGCGGAGAAATCAGAATAGACCATTTTACAGTTGTTGGCTTAGTGACCTGGCTTCTGAATGGCAGCGAGACTGGAGTTGACCTTGTTTTGATACAGACCTTGCTGCTTTTATTGTGCGAATCAAGTTGTTCTTATGCTAACTAGTTGGCATTTACATGAGAAAAGCAGAGAGGTCTGTATCAAAGCAAGGTCACCTCCAGCCTCGCTTGCATTCATGGTCAGGTAACTAAGCACACAACTGTAAAATGGCCTATTCTTCGATCTGTCTGAAACGCATGAGTCACTAACTTTACTTCCCATTTGTTGCCATACAGATTACACAACAGAAAACAAACAGGCAAAGAAACTTGTAAACTAAAAATGTTGTTACCTCAATCTTAGGACCTCGTTATATAAATATCCTCCCACTTTTTTAAAATAAGAATGAATCTGGAAAAAATGCAAACGAATAAAATTTAACTCCATTTTCTCTTGTATGTTCGAAATTAGCTTAGGTTGAAATAACTACTTACTGAAACTATGATCCTGCCTTGTTTCTAATAAATTATAGTGCACAAAACTATTTTTCTTTTGTTTTGCAGGGAGTGCACATTTCATTTATGTAAGCTCAATTGACTGACCTCTTCATTCGCTCTAGATGCCAACTGCGTATATTCATCACTTGAAGTGTTCATATGGTTTAGAGTGAATGTAATATTGTGAAACATCACCCAGGCCTCAAAATAATAACCTGAAATCAGAATATTAATCATTACTCAATCGATTATTCGATCTACAAATGAATGAATGAATAAATGAATGAATCAGTCAATCAGACAATCAGGCAATCAGGCAATCAGGCAATCAGACAATCAGGCAATCAGACAATCAGGCAATCAGGCAATCAGGCAATCAGGCAATCAGGCAATCAGGCAATCAGGCAATCAATCAGTCAGTCAGTCAGTCAGTCAGTCAGTCAGTCAGTCAGTCAGTCAGTCATTCGAGTCCGGCAGTCGATCAGTCAATCAGTGAGTAATTCAGTCAGTTAGTCAGCCAGTCAGTCACATAATAAAGAAATCAATAAAAAAGTGCAAAGTAAAAGAACCTGCAACCCAACACATCAAGAATGCACGGTGAGTGAGTGAGTGAAACTTTATTTAAACTCTGAATAGACCCTTTTGTACCATCCGGTCACATGCTACGCAATAAATTATACTGAGACGCAAATAACACAGTGGTACTTTCAAAACAAAGTAAAGTCGGGCTGGACTGGCAAGAGTTCCTTTGTTTTGGAAGTCCCACTGCGTCATTTGCGTCCCAGCATAATATAGTCCTTTTCATGAATAGAGCCGGGTAAGTTTCTAAAGAAACTATGGTGCTGCGTCGGTGGGAATCCAAGGGCTAGCTCCGACTAAGGGCTAGCGCTCGAAACGCCAGCTTTCGAATCTCTTTACGGTGGCTAATTCACATTATCAACTCAGTTGATAAAACCAAATTATCCTTTTCATGAAGTTAGTTTTCGGTATAATGGTAAATAAATATTTAGGTCACTGTTCCTAATATTGTATGGATTTCTTTCTTCAACTTTGGAAAATTGATCAGTTAAATAGGATGGGGCTTCACCAGTAGAAATTGTAAAAATTTTGATGGCTTTATGCTTAGCTTTTCGGGTTTTTAAATCAGACCATCCGCGTTCCCCTAAGAAGTTCTTTGAGCTTTCATCATAGGCAGCCCTTAAAATAACCCCTACCAGCCCTATTCTGCAATTTTTGTAATCTGGTTGTCAGACTTTAAATAAGTTATCCCATACCATACCAGCATTTCTTGGTGTATTGTCTGGGTAGAGCACTATAAGACGTGAGCTGCACTCACATAAATGCAGATACTCTTGCACCATATTAAATGACAACTATAGGATTAAGTTTTAAAGACAAGAGCAGAAAATAAAGATACATCTAAAATAGTACGTAAATGCATCAATTTAGTGTTTCAAAAAAGTAAAGGGATTCTTAATTAACAAACGTAATAAGTGCTATTTTTGCATTTTAATTGGTACATGTTCAAACTTTTATTGTAACTAAACCAATACCTCCCCCTTTGGCGAGTCTGTCAGTCAGTAAGTCGGTCGGTCGGTCGGGTCGGTCGATCGGTCGGTCGGTTAGTCAGTCAGTCAGTCTGTCAGTCAGTTATCTGTCAGTCAGTCAGTCAGTCAGTCAGTCATTCCGTTCGTCAGTCAGTCAGTGGGTCAGTCAGTCAGTCATCGGTCAGTCAGTCAGTCAGTCAGTCAGTATGGAACATGAAGCACTTTTTTAAAACACCTTTCTTCATACAGTCAGTTAGGGGAGGCAATTACGCATAAAGAATAATCAGTTACTTGATTCGCAGCCGTAAATTTCCATCCTGAGTCCAATGTTATTATGCCAAGTAATGGGCTCAATCATGACCTTTGATGCCAGAGCAGGGACTGGTAAGTCGTGTCTTCGTATTTTGTTATAGTCTTTATTCCCCTTAAAAACCTGTTAAGACGAGATCGAGAAGACAAATTTAAACTAACTTCAACAAATTTGTTCATGATCCCATGATTTACAGTCATCAAGAGAAAGTCAATTAAACGATGGTTGTGATAGGCCTGGCATTGAGATATGGCTAATTAGTATATAGTAAAACAGTGGATAGTGTTAAACGCGCACGCTGATTGGCTCGTCTAAATTTTTCGGCAGACAAATGGTATAAGTCTAAATCTATTATTTAAGGTATTCTTTGAAATAATGAAGATCTATAGATGTCTTTAGTGTATATACAAGATATTAAACTATTATGATCCATCAAATCTTTTCGCTCGCGCGCGATTGGTCTAAACACGTCACGTGACCGAATATCCCCCAGCTAAAACTTGGGATATCCGAGAATATACCCCAATTTTCAAAACTGCGCGCGTTGCGTAAAAGATTTGAAGGATAATAAACACGATAGTCTCCATTTGGGGCGAAAATATGCTCGGATATATGTCCTTGGACATTATCTGTTCCTCGAAGCTCACAGTTTTCCTCGAGCTACGCTCTCGAAAAACTGTTCGCTTCTCGGAACAGGTAATGTCCGCGGACAAATATCACAGCATATTTTCGCGCCAAATGGAGACTTTTGTTTATATATCAATAGAAGGGCTAATAATTACAGAAATAAGCAGTAAACAAAGGAGGTACCGTTTACGATGTTTCACTGAAATCAAAATTTGTTTCCAAGAAAAAAAAAATACTATATAAAGAACTGTCGCTGCGAGTATTAAATTCCTTAAGCCCGGGCCAGTGTTTATCGCTGTTTTCCCGAGAGCAAAAACGAGGAAAGAAAAATTGACAATTGATTCATGCTTTCGCGTTCGTCACCGAGGTTTCAGTGGATGGCACGAAGGCGAAATAAGCGTACGAGTTGCTTGAGACCAAGAGCAATTCTAGCTCCTTGAGTAACCGTACTCTCATGATTACGAATTCTGAATTTCATTGCGTGTTTTTGCCTCTACGTTGTGATAATCTGTACTCAGCTTGCCATTTGTTTCTAAACCTAACGTACAGTTGACAAAAAAGTGAAAATGGAATTACTGGGATATTGAAGCAATATCTCTTAATCAAGAAGAACGCAAAGGTGATAGGTGCATTTATGGCCTGTTTTAAGTGATAAAGCTTCTAAATTAAATCGCAAATTTAACTGTATGCCTAAATCCCATCTTGGCTGCGACGCCAGAAGCCCGCAGATTGCAGTGTCATTTTGCGGGTTTTAACCTGCTCATGCATGTTTTCCCCAAGAAACTAACCTCAAAACAATTATTTTTGTTAAAAGATGCCTGTAGCTTTCTATTTGGTGCTAATATATTGACGTTTTCGCACTCATGTTTACGCTCAAAAATTGATCTATTCCAAAAATAAAGATAAAAAATTAACTCGTAACAAAGTTTGTTGATAAAACTCTTCTATTGACGACAGACAAATCGCCGCTAGAGATTTCTTTGTGTTGTATAGCTATGGGGTTGTTACTTCATTCATTGTTTCGGCCCTTGAGCCCCGAAAGAAAGCATTAATACTTAAACATTGTGTTGTTAGTGTCCTGTCGAGCTACCTCAAAAATACTATTCTACAAACTCTGCTAAACAAAGATGTCATTCTTAAATCTCTGTTTGAGATCCGGCTCGAAGGACTCGACAGTTACGAGGAGTGATTCTATTTGTGCAGAGGTCCAAACATTTTCAAGGATTTTGACCGGTCTGGGAACTACAAAATGAAGAATTTTCTAGAAATGAAGTAGTGTGTATAATCTGAAGTTATCGAGATAAATTTTTAAAACTGTAACTGCAGGATGAACTCGTATGTGTCACTGTTTTTATCATCTGCTTCTATTTTCTTCACATTTATTGAAGAACGTGCCTGGCTAAAGATTGGTCTAGTCAGTATAATAATTTTTCCGAGGCCTAGTTGCCGATTAAAGGATGTATGACACTATTCACTGGATAAATCTCTTTCCAGACGAGTAGATAGGTGTTGACAAAACAAACTTTAATATCCACTGGATATTGAATTATCCGGTCGAACTGAAGCATGTAATTATCTACACCGTGAATATATGTGCACAGAACATCATTTGTTAGCATTGGAAGATCTGTTGCCCTAATTCTTTTGAAGTTTCTTATTCGTTTCGAGGTTATATAAATATCTTTTTCATTAAAGCTATCACATTGTTATCTTTTCTTATTCCGACCACCCCTTGTTATTGAAAATAGATATTATTTTCGCTATGGTGCTGCATGTGAGTTAATTGTTGTAAAAGGACAAAAAGACTTGAGTTTGAAACTCACTTTACGACTTCAAGCAATACTGAATATTACTTACCAGCTACTTTTATACACATACGTGTATGCAATCTTTGTTTGCAAATTTTTCTTCTTTTTTTGCTGTTAAAATCGTAGTATTTGTTTGTTTTGATTTTGATGTTAGAAAATGTTTGTTGTATGCGTTTAAACTCGTGTTAATTGGATTTTCGGCTATGAAGCTTACCTAAGGTACCAAGCCAAACTTATTCATTCAACATCATGTCCGATGTTGATATCCACCAAGCAGAACAATTCAGTAAAATGTAAAATTACCAATGAATCAAGGCATAGCTAGTCAACATTACTGGCAACAAAGAGACTCCCCGTCAACAGAAAACAAGTCCGACTTCGATGCATTGTTTTTGTCGCAAAATTATCTTCAGCATAATAACATGAGAAAATAGCAGAGAACATTTCGACATCCACGAGTTTTGAAATCGGAATCACTTACTTAAACTCGCTCATTTCGAAGCATTGTTTACTTATTTTGCTTATTTTTATGTTGACGCGCTTTGCAGAAGCCTTGCAAGCCCAATCAACCAAAAATATTACCATTGCGACAACCGTCAAATGTTTGGAAAACCTGACGAGACTGATTAGAAAAGAAAAGACTTTTAGATCATTCCAAGATCGATTTTAGCGTTATTTATTACATCTACAGAACAATATATAAAATGGAAATAATTGCGAAGAAAATGGGGAAATTCTATACACTGAATTGGATATGTAAACATATTCAGCATTAATTTTTAGGCAACATGTGGTGTAATAAGAATACAAAATTCGTCCCGTAATTAAGAGAGTTTATCACCCTAACCATATACTTTCCCAGTGAAGGAATTACATTTATGTTACCCATTCTATACCCAAATCTTGGTTTTTTCATTCTCGTCTTTTAAGACTATTCAAATTTTAAATTGGCACATTGCCAGAAGGCTTTTAAATATCCATATATTTTCCGTCGCGCAAACAAAACGAATCCTTGTGAATTCATCTGATTATTACTGTAATATAACTTAGTGGTCACAACACAAGGCAACCATCATAATCCAGTCACACTGCTCTTACCAAAAGGCTTCCACGATTATCCTTAAAATAATCGAAGTCCTGCTTGTCTGCATACATCAAGCGATAGCTTGTGACCCATTCTGCAACAGAAGCGTCCCCATAGCCCTGAGTCGCAATTCCTGTAATAACCAACTCTTTTTGCAGGTCGATTCTGATCCAGGGTGTTTCTTCGGAGAAGCTATAACGGGACCTGTAGCCTGGAGGCCACGCCGTTAAGTTGAGTCGGGCCCGATGGGCTCCATATGTCGCAAAATCGTTTTTGTAAGCTGAGAACGACGAAAACTGTTCATCTTTAATGAGGCCATTCGTAAGACCAAGAGGTATGTTGCATGCGTCTGTGGAGACAATATTTAAGTAAAACTGAAAATTTTAATGGTTTTCCTTAATGACGAAAAGATGGCATTGGATACGATCATTGTCATAAGTGTTATTTAGCTTTCTAATTGATGATTGCTGGTGGACTTACTTGGGCATCTAGAACTTTTCAAGCTGGCACTCCATGACAAAGAAACATATATCAATACTTGCATCCATCTGAAGCGCTTCATTTCAAGACTATTTCTCCTTCAAAGGGCCCTTTTAACCGCTTCAAAAGCCGCTTCATCTTCTCTGTACACATTCATATTTGCTGCCGTGTATTAAAAACCTGGAAGGAATTCCCATGTGTGGCAACTATTGTTGAAAATGACAGACGAGGACATTACTCGGCCCGCGATTAACGCGGGATACTGAAAGGTGAGAAAAGACCTAAAGACGGATGACAAACAAAACCTCGGTTATTAAAAATTTAAGAAATGATGCATTTATACAATTTTCTGAACAGCATGGTTCAATGTTCAATCCTTCACTGCTAAATAAAAGACTAAACACAAAGCAAGAGCCACTCTCTGTTTATCTCAAGTGTAACATATGTATAGCATTCTTATTCAAGATAAATTTTTGCCTAGAAACTATTGTCGCAAGTACCGTTTGGCTAAATCACCATTTTTAAACGAGAAGTGTCTAGAATATCTAATGGTGTTGGTAAGTAATGACTCCACCAGCAGGAAACGCGTACATGTAAGTCCTATCTGCTTATTAATTGCTTTAATTTGGACTCTGTCAAAAAAAGAAAAACCTTTTTGGTAACTAGCATTACAAAACCAAAAACAAAAGTCATTGTTTCGATGACGGAAATTTATTGCCAGCCCACAGCGGGCATGACATCAACATTTCAAAAAAATTCAACTTAGATGTTACAGATTGACGAAAACGTTCTTTTGCTGGCTTTTTGACGTAAAATGTTGATATCTTTATTTCTTAATTATATCTGAAGGAGATCAGCTTCTATTCTTACAAACGTGTCAGTCGAAACAAAGCTATTTTTGCCATAAAGATGTTTAAGGACGTCACTGCCATTGATTGATTTTGTTTTAAATAATACCTGCTCATTTTGCCTATCCACCTGTTGGGAGAAAGGCTCATAAATTTGTGTGAATCATCAGAACACATAAGGCATTATTTAAACGGATAAATCAACACGAGCTCGCATTCAAATTGTCGTGTTAAACGGCAATTTTTATTTTCAATGCGGTGATTATTTCATAGAAGCATCGTGACTTTGTGGCTATAAGTCTCCAGCTGAGCTGTAGCTCGGTGAATCCTTCGTTTCGAAAATCTCTATATGTAAAATTCAGGTAGACGTTGGGCCTAACTAAATAAAGTTTCCTTTTTAGGGAAATTTAATTCAAGTAGGAAAACTGACGATATCAGTTTTACTATGACTTTTTTTCGGATTAGCAAGTGGAGGGTCCTGAAGGGGCGAAAGGGGGTGGGGGTGGGGAGGATGTTAAATCAAATTTCTGAGTTCTGGTTATTGTTAAATGGTAACTTTGCTAGCGCGAAGGACTGGATAATAGTAAAAATCGTCCCACTGTCATTCCGTATTTTCCCAGAGAAAAAACAAATAACTGTCAGTTCCCGTTTTACCCCTTCAAGACCATCAGTAAGGCTTCCCTTGGTCACATACTGTGGTTTTGTGAGGCAAATCGATCTGCCGCATAACGAGTCAGCGTTTTCAAACTGTAGCCTGTTGCAGTTCCTCTGTCAACGGAACGGAGACGATCGAAAAAGTGCGCCTGCTAAAGAAAAACGAAGGGGCGGGATCTGCGAGAGTAAAAGTGAAGAGTGTAGAGACTGCAAACTTTATTTATTTTCCAAAGTTCCCCTAGCTTATTCTCTTTCTGCCTACCTGATTAAGGTTTTCATCGTCTTTTTCCGTTAGACAAAATAATACAATTATGATAATTAGAATTATCTGGAATCTTTTATAACTAAGAACGCAATTCCGTAGAAGCCAAACGACCTTTAAGCTGTCATAAACATTTAACCACGATTTACCAAATCCCCAAAATATCGGCTATTGTTTTATGGGACAAACTTCCTAAATTTGTAACAGTAACTGGACCGAGTGCAGTACAATTTAAGGAGTGATCGTAACTGTAACAAAATTCTTGATCGTGATTGGTTTTCCCCGCGTCACGTAATCGGCGCTCGATCACGTAGATAGTTGTAATTGGATACATTATATATTCGCCAGTTGAACACCAATTACGCGCGCTTCAACGGCTTCCTACCCACTGTACTTGCCACTCACTTTTTCGCTCAAAAGACGTTACGGTTAATTAGTAATTGGACTTCGTGTCGTACAATTCGTACATTTAATCGCACGGGCCCGAGGATAATTAAGGATCAATTTCAAGGATAATAATTTCAAAGTTTTCACGCTTCGCGATTCTGGCAATTTCAAAATTATTTGAAAATACAAGTAAACTTTAAACAACAATTGGATGAGGTTTTTGTTATGTCCGGAATAATGAAGGTCCTTGATTATTCCGGATATCACAAAAACCGAATTTAATTATTGTTTTATTATACACTATTTTATGGAAAATATAAAAAAGCTATTGTGTGAAATGCAAGTAGATTTTATTTGTACTTCTAAAATTCAAGGACAAACATATCAAGCTTAAGCGGCCGCATCACTCGAAACAGGGCGGAAAAAGGCCGGGCGGTGAAACGGGCGGTCCGCTCCTGGGCCAATGTGTGATGCGGGGAAGGACTGGCACGAGTGCTCCTTCCTCGCCTCCGGTGCAATTAATGGCTGTCAAAAATCTCCTCTCGACAAACCGAAAATGACATTTTCTTTCTTTATTTTTAAGGCCACCATTAACGTCTTTTTAAAGGCGTCTTTGATATTTTTGGCCCAGAACTCAATACTATTTGTCTGTTGGAATATCACTTAAGTGTTTTCGTCGTAACCTGCTCAAATTTGAGTGAAATTAAGACAGTGTCGAATGCAGGAATGTCCCGCTTATCATGACCAAGTTGTGCTCCGCTGCTTATTTTAAGAGTACTAGATATTACTAGAGTCCAAATTTTATATATGTTGAAGATCGATACCTTTTACATAACATAGTAAAAATTTAGCTTGATATATTTTGATATAGCAGCGTTTCAGAACTTCAAAGTTTCCCTACTCTTGCCTCACGTTTGCCAGGATTTTGCCCGGGAGTCTATCGGGACCGGAAAGTAATAACACTTTGCGAGTTTGAGTTCCGTCTGAATTGCAAACAACAAGAGATGCTTCATCAAGGCACAAAAACGTTCGTCTGTTAATACTGTTCAGTTTTGTTAGGGCAAAAGGCCATAAATCGCGCTGGTTATCGATGAAAAAGAGCACTCACCGATGAGTGTAGCTAATGGGCCCTTTGCAGTTTACGATCACATGGTACAAAAACCGCCATGCTGGAGAGCAAACCGCCCACTGGGACCTCCAAAACAAAGCAACTTAACTAAATATTCTTTTGTTTTAGAGGTCCCAGTGGGCGGTTTGCTCTCCAGCATGGCGGTTTTTGTACCATGTGATCATAAACTGCAAAGGGCCCATTATAACAAATTGAACTTCAATTACGCTCTTTCGTTTAAAAACGCGTATGTATACATCGAACTCAAACAACTCTAGCTTTAAATGCGTTTAAGACTGATTAATATTTGAGCACATATTAAAAGTCTAGCTGAAAATATGGGAAGAGAGCAGAGATAATTAGCAAAGTTACGGTAGCGCTTTCTTTGACCAAAAGTTTTGACCAACCCGAATAACGATTGATATTTTTGATTTCAGTGTTGTTTGAGGTCTCTAAACTCCTTGTGTAATTTATTTTCCCAGTATAAAATTTTACTTTGTCGAAGAAACACACGTGATTTTAGTAGCCTTATAGCGTTGGCGAAGACTGTTGCAGCATCTCAGCACAAAAGATGGCGAAAAAATATTTTGTCAAGTTTATGACACCGACTGGGACATGAAAGTGCACGCGCTCCACTATGCAAATTAGCTACTTGAACGCGTCAGATTTTCCTTTCAAAATTAAAACTTTTGGAAACTCGACAAATGGGTAAAAAGGATAAGAAACTATCGAAAGCAGAAATTGCATATGATTAAGCATTGTTCTGAGAAACTCACAAATTAACTCGATACCAGAGAGAAGAGCTTTCTTGCATAAACTTTACTCATAAGTCAAAAGCCTTACGCGTACAACTCAGCGCGAGAGGATCTTTACCCATTCACAGTGGGAAATGATCAGCGCGCGGTATAATCTGCAGATATAATTGCATAGCAGATTATACTATAATCATGCTTGTCCACAAAATCATGCGAATCCTCAAAATAAGCAGGGGGCTCTTGGCCAATCAGAATGCTGATAACGAGTACAATGTATAATAAAATCCTTAATTGCCCTTGGCACTTGCAACTAGTCATTTATCACATAAAGGGCAAAATTCTGTATAAAGGAAAACTTTCAACGTCTTGCCGTCGTGCCAACAGGTTTACCGGTTGTCATTAAAGAACAGGTTGGCAGTAGAAAGGAGAAAACCTGCTATAAATCATCACTATCAATTCACTCAAAGCAATTTGTTAACAAATAAAACTTTCAGCAGTCAAATGTTATTCACCTGTTCTGCGAAGCTTGCAATGGCCTGAAACAACACTGTACTTCATCGATCGACGAAAGACGTAAAAAAGTGTCCAATGCAATCGAGCTCTAAGGGACAGACCATTAGAAATAACCGGGGGAAGATGGGGAGAGGGGGGGGGGGGGTAAAAAATTTTCTGTTTTTTTTTTTTTCAAGTCCTACTTGTGTGCAAAATTCTTTTCTGGGGAACAAGCTTTGCAAGAAC
The DNA here is from genome assembly GCA_019787425.1 of Platygyra sinensis. Classification (NCBI taxonomy): domain Eukaryota; kingdom Metazoa; phylum Cnidaria; class Anthozoa; order Scleractinia; family Merulinidae; genus Platygyra; species Platygyra sinensis. Next base: position 37,842 of record JAHPZR010016601.1, on the reverse strand, counting down.
CTTTTTTCGCCTACAGATACATGCCTTTTATGTAATGTATGTTTTATTTCTGCCAGAATTACTACCATTTTCAAGGAGGGTCGTGCAGGGGTATTCTCGTGATGCGTGATTAGATGATCTTATTTTCCATGAAACGTGTTTTTAGGAATTTCTTCTTCATGACTCGTGACCTGAAGGTTTTGCTTGACCGGCCCACGAAGAACCTGAATTATTAACCGATATTCGTGATTTTACCACTCTGTTCTATCTGATTCAAAGACGCAAGTTCTCCGAATGGTTAAGGTCGTCTATCGAGAGTACCTTACATTTGCGATTTGCAATATGGAGCCTTGACTTAGCCATTCGCAATTTTGAATTCTTTTATGTTTTAACATTGTTTCTCGTGTAAGAATACGTCATTAAAAACAGCACCTTGCCTGCTTAAGTCATAAAAAAGGGTACCTTACTTGCTTATTTTCGTAATTCGGAGAAACGAAATTTTTATATCCGTGATACGTGACCTTCTATTTTATCCGTTCGTGAACCGCGCGAGAGACTCCCTGTACGACCCTCTTCGAGCTACTGTGAACGGCCAACTTTTTTCCACGTTGTTCCACGCTTAAAACAAGTTTGTCTAGACAAACTGTTGCGTCTTTTAATTGAACCAATTAACGTTTAGAGTATGAACATGTCAAGGTTTTCACAGTTCCGCCTGAACGTTTTGCACGTGAAACACATGTTTTCAAAACGTCGCGTCGAGCCTTTCGTAACACTCTAAAGTAAGTTCGCGCGTCCAACTGTGTGCAACACTGTGCAAGTCAGGATTGACTTTCTCTGGTGTGAAAAAAAGGCTGAAGTGGTCCCCCGGCGAGCGCGTGACTCTACATCCGGGAACTTACATAAGACGAGTGTAAGAGAAAAGTCCAGAGGTGTTTATTTGACAATAGGCTACGTTTCCGAGTTATTCGATGATATTTCGATTATGTTGAACGTAAGAAGATTATGCGAGGTTGTGGGTAGTCTTATCAGTACACGAAAGTGTGTGATTGTGTGATTTCCCCATAATGTTGACAGGGATGTGATCGCTTTTTTAACTGCGGTTTCGCCAAAATAGTCGATGCCAGGCATTAATTTAGCTTAAAAGTAGCTCTCGACTCAGGAAAATTGGATCTAGGCTTAGATTCATCGGGCACTAATGGCATTGAACCATAGGCCAGTCTTTATGTAGACAAGAAGGTGACAATTTGTGCACAATATTTCATTCAGTTTGTTGTCTATTCCATGCGAAATCCTGTCGTTTATAGGACCGCGAAAAAGATAGTGATTTGCTGACTATTTAAGTTGCTATGCAAACCACTAAACCTTAACCGGGCACTCTTCTCTGCAGCTCAGAATTTCAACTTTTTGAAAAGTCAAGAAACCGTTGATGTTCTTATTTTAGTCTTCTTAGAAATTTAGTTATCCATTTGTATCGAATTTGCATGTTTCTTCAAAACTTTGGAAAAACAAGAAAAAGTCGCCATTACGTAGATGACCTCCAGCCACTGCACATTAATGGCTGATAATGTGCAATGGCTCAGCCAATCAAATTACAGCATTTGTATTAGTATACTAGTAGAATTGTACTTAAGCTCGATAGAAAGCTGTTGATGTAATGATGGTGTGAGCAAAGAGAATTTACATTTTGATAATTAACTGAAGTTAACAAGTTTTCTTCCCTTTTTAAGTCGCGGTGTTCTCCAAACGAAATAGAGAACATGTTCTCCGCGTTTCTTTCGAGTTATAGGAACACGAGTGAAAGTTTGGGAGAACTCGATAAAGCTGTGAAAACACTCACCTGCGGCTCGTGTTCCCACAGCATTTCATGTTCTCCCAGACTTCCACTCGTGTTTCTTTTAACTCGATTGAAACAAGGTACATGTTTCAGTCCTATTTCTTAATTCGATGGGCAAAATACGTTTACATTATTCTCCTCCAAATGACAGATAGTTCTTTACGGACTAAATCTATAGAGCGTCATGTTTTATTTGTACAGAACAGTTGTATTAACACCTTAAGTGTCTTCAACACTGTGCCATTCTGTGTCTAGTTTTTGATTCAGTTGTAAACTAAATGTGACGAATAAACAGAAATTCTGTATTTGATTTTCTCAAACTCATTAATAATTCATAAGTTTGATAGCCAATAAAAAATGGCTAAATTCGTCACGTGTATGAGTTTTGATACCCAATGAAAACCTAGATGAAAACCACACGTGTTTTGGATATCGTATCCAAACCACACGTTGCTTTCATCTGATTCCTCATTGGATATCAAGATTCACGCATCAAAACAAAAGAAATTGAGCATAAGAACAGAATTTAAAAAAATTAGCATCCTTGGGAACTTGCATTTTAATAAAATAATTTAACAATAAAACTTATGAAATTGGAAATTAAAACTGTTTTAAATACACATAGCGTCCGATACTAAATACTGTTCCATAAACAGTTTTCGGTGGATATCTCTTTACCTACGTTTTGCTCCAATTCAATGACAAATTTTCTTTGCCAACAATTCAGACTCAAGCATAACGACTTCCTAATATGCAAGTCCAGCGCTTTGAAACCTAATGTAAATCAGTTAATATCTGAACAAACCTCCCGAAGGAATGGATATTTTTTTTACCCGAGTAATTCGCCATTCGTTAAAATAGTTTACGCGTATTTGTTTTATACCTTGATGACGGGGAATACGACTTTCTTGACTTAATTCTCTTCTTCGTAAACCATTTTTGGCTCCCACACCGTGCCACTTCTTCCTCGCGCGCTCGTGGTTGGAAGCTAATGAATCATGCATACAAACGCGTTCTTTCGGAAAAGGGGAAATATTTAACACTGCATAATTTCTTATTGTTTCGTTTGCGAAAACATGTCATTGCATAATTTTCTATTGTTTCATTTGAGAAGCCATATCAAAAACTCGTGCTTCGTGTTTCATCAGGGGCTCCAAACACCTTGTAACAATAAAAGCACTCGGCCTGCAGCCTCGTGCTTTCATTACTTTCTCGGTGTTTGGAACCCCCGATGAAACACTCGCACTCGTTTTTGATATATTACGTCTCAAATGGTATCTATGAAAACGGTCATTTGTTTTCTAGCATCGACATCAATAGGGTCTTAAGTCAGTACAATCATACTAGGAGGCTTAGAAGAGGACGATGCATGAATCCTTAATCACAAAGAAGCAACAATTTTCGTCGGCTTGTTGCGACCATTAACCTCATTTATCACTGTTGTGCTCCCTGGCCCACATTATTTAACTAACAGGTCAAGGAAATACCCAGAGAAATTAAAAAGAGCTTATAAGGTCACTTACTAAATTTCCCTTGCACCAAGTGGAATGGATGAAACATCGCCATCAGGAAAAGAAATAACAACTTTCGTCTTTCTGCCATTATCATAAAGTAGCTTTTAATTCACAACGGAAGCAAACAATCCTGGCAGGGCTTGTAAATTATGTATTAGCAGACACATTAACTCGTAAGCCACTATTTCAAGTGGTCGCTGTAAATCTTCCAACAGGATCAGTTTCTTGTCGGTAAAAATCTTATATTTTTATTCGAAAATGTTTCTTTTTTTTGGAAAGCGTGAAAGGAAAAATAAACAAAGAAGTACCAATAAATAAACAGCATTTGTATTAGTATACTAGTAGAATTGTAAATAGGCTAAATACAAACACAGAACCAGCACTAGCTGTTAATGTAATGATGGCGTGAGCAAAGAGAATTTACATTTTGATAATCAACTGAAGTTAACAAGTTTTCTTCCCTTTTTAAGTCGCGTTGTTTTCTAAACGAAATAGAAAACATGTTCTCCGCGTTTCTTTCTAGTTACAGGAACACGAGTGAAAGTTTGGGAGAACTCGATAAAGCTGTGAAAACACTCACCTGCGGCTCGTGTTCCCACGGCATTTCATGTTCTCCCAGACTTCCAATCGTGTTTCTATTAAATCGATTGAAACAAGGTACATGTTTCAGTCCTATTTCTTAATTCGATGGGCAAAATACGTTTACATTATTCTCCTCCAAATGACAGATAGTTCTTTACGGACTAAATCTATAGAGCGTCATGTTTTATTTGTACAGAACAGTTGTATTAACACCTTAAGTGTCTTCAACACTGTGCCATTCTGTGTCTAGTTTTTGATTCAGTTGTAAACTAAATGTGACGAATAAACAGAAATTCTGTATATGATTGTCTCAACATGGTATATATGAAAACGGTCATTTTTTTGTCTAGCATCGACATCAATAGGGTCTTAAGTCAGTACAATCATACTAGGAGGCTTAGAAGAGGACGATGCATGAATTCTTAATCACAAAGAAGCAACAATTTTCGTCGGCTTGTTGCGACCATTAACTTCATTTATCACTGTTGTGCTCCCTGGCCCACATTATTTAACTAACAGATCAAGGAAATACCCAGGGAAATTAAAAAGAGCTTAAGGTCACTTACTAAATTTCCCTTGCACCAAGTGGAATGGATGAAACATCGCCATCAGGAAAAGCAATAACAACTTTCGTCTTTCTGCCACTATCATAAAGTAGCTTTTAATTCACAACGGAAGCAAACAATTCTGACAGGGCTTGTAAATTATGTATTAGCAGACACATTAACTCGTAAGCCACTATTTCAGGTGGTCGCTGTAAATCTTCCAACAGGATCAGTTTCTTGTCGGTAAAAATCTTATATTTTTATTCGAAAATGTTTCTTTTTTTTGGAAAACGTGAAAAGAAAAATAAACAAAGAAGTACCAATAAATAAACAGCATTTGTATTAGTATACTAGTAGAATTGTAAATAAGCTAAATAGAAACGCAGAACCAGCACTAACTGTTGATGTAATGATGGCGTGAGCAAAGAGAATTTACATTTTGATAATTAACTGAAGTTAACAAGTTTTCTTCCCTTTTTAAGTCGCGGTGTTTTCTAAACGAAATAGAAAACATGTTCTCCGCGTTTCTTTCTAGTTATAGGAACACGAGTGAAAGTTTGGGAGAACTCGATAAAGCTGTGAAAACACTCACCTGCGGCTCGTGTTCCCACAGCATTTCATGTTCTCCCAGACTTCCACTCGTGTTTCTATTAAATCGATTGAAACAAGGTATATGTTTCAGTCCCATTTCTTAATTCGGTGGGCAAAATACGTTTACATTATTCTCCTCCAAATGACAGATAGTTCTTTACGGACTAAATCTATAGAGCGTCATGTTTTATTTACACAGAACAGTTGTATTAACACCTTAAGTGTCTTCAACACTGTGCCATTCTGTGTCTAGTTTTTGATTCAGTTGTAAACTAAATGTGACGAATAAACAGAAAT
>JAHPZR010016601.1:25000-27500 GCA_019787425.1 Platygyra sinensis | reverse complement strand
ATAGGCATAAAGGCATTGCCGTATATAAGGCTAAAATGCTCTGAAAAGTGTTTTCTAAAAAACTAAACGTTTCGGGCTTGGCTCGTCTTCAGTAGGTGGATTTAGCCACGCCATGCGAAAAGCTGTATGTACGCAGGGAAAGCGCGCGCATGAAGTGCTCAGTAAATAAATAGGAAAACTGGCTGTTCAGTTTAGTGCGCCTATCTAAAGCAGCAGCAAAGTTTCTTTAGTGAATCAAAACTATAGTTAAGGTAATTGGAGGTTGTATCGAATTGACTTCAGTTTGTATCGAAACGACTTTACATGTGTATCGAAAGGACTTTGTATCGAAACGACCGTAAACCCTTACTGGCCACACTGTTGTTTTCACAATTTTTGTTACCAGTATGCCTAAATGCTGCTAGCATTGAAAATTCAAAAAGACTTTTACCAAAAAGGAATGCAATGTAAAACAAAGAAATGTAAGTAATGCAACGTAATGTACGGTGTAGACAAGATGTATTAAATGTATAGAAACCCCAGTATCATTTAGTGTCCTTGGAAACCAAATTGTTGATTCTGACCATTTGTAATAAGCTGTCTCGCTGTTGGTCTCACGTCAGTTTGATCGAAAGTTGTTTCGATCGAGAGTTCATTCGATCGAAACCAAAGGTCAGTTTTAAACAGATTTAGAAAACAATCCCAACAGTCTCGAAAAAGCTGTGGAAACACTCGCCTGCGGCTCGTGTTCCCACAGCATTTCTCGTTTTCCAAACTTTCCACTAATGTTTCTATAACTCGATAGAAACACGGTACATGTTTTTTAATCTTAATTGATAAATAGTTAATAGTTGAGCAATAGTTAAATCTTCTAACGAACTGATTCTTGTCTTCAATCGAATCGACTTTTATCGATCGAAACGACCTAAATTAATTATAATAATGACCTAGATTATAATAAAGTTCACCTACTGGATTTGTTCCAAATGTCTGTTTCTGCTTTTTTCCAACATCCACAAAATTCTTTCCTCAATGCGCGAGCGAGTTCTTCATGGACCAATACAATTCCGCTGCTTGCTCTTCCACTGTGTCCTGAAGGCGTCCGTTCTCCTCCGTGAGTTGTACTACCACGTCGCCGGGAGACAGCATGACCTCATTCGGCATGAAACTAATGGTTACCAACTTACTGGCTCGAACGCTTTTTCTTTTTTTACTATTCGTGATTCCATTGATCTTTCGCCAGAAATTTCGAATGTTCGTGGCAACGGCGTGACCAACACGATCGCGTGCGGATTCCTACAGCTTGTATCCGATACGCGAGATGCTTGCTTGGAGAACGTCGAAGGCAACGCTGGGCTGTCCGCGGACATCTCGCCAATGCCAAAGCGCCTCTCCGTTTATCATTGAAGACAAAATTTTGGATCACAGGAGTCAACATAAGGACGGACCATATTAATTCGAAGTGGATGGATCGGGGATTCAATGAGCTCTGAAAAGAGCTCCCGATCCAGCGCACTTCTATTTTCCTTGTTCATCGTAGTTCCGCACTGATGGAAACATATATGGTGCTGAAAATGTAGTTCATGGCAGACCAACCAAAGGTCAGTCATTAGAAATACACTGGGGAAAAACGTTTGTCAAAGAGAAGAAACTTAAGTTAATGCTCTTTCGTAATCAAGTTGCTTATTCTCAACAAATTTATCAGATAACGCAGCAAAGCAAGATAGGCTGAATAAACTCTATTCTCGGTGTTTTGAAATGCAGTCATCAAACAAGGCGTCTCGTGTTTGATATATTGTATAGCAGTTGATGTTTAAATGAGTTTATCAAACATTACTGCAAGTACGTAAACCTTTGAACTGCCTTAGAATCTTACTCTTCTATGCAGGCACTGTCCTGGCTTTTCGAGGCGATCAAATTCGATGCACAGTCATGTTTGAAGAAGAACAAGTAAAGCGAGGAAAGACGCAAGTTCCAGTTTGCTTCACTTTGAATGGCAGAAAAATGCTTATTAAAAGGACAAGACAAAAGAAGAAACGGATCTCGTGTTCTCATGGATTATGATAAACCGTTATACCCCTATATTGGTATGACTGACGGCTGTAGTGTGTTAGCCAAGGTAAGCATATCTAGGGGAGCCCCCCCCCCCCCCTTATTTTGGGTACAAAGAGAAAAAAATGACCGAATGGAGAAAAGCCAACAGAGCCAGTAAATAAAAACCGCCCCCCCCCCCCCCCCCCCCTTACCCCGCTATGCTCAAGGTCTGGACCCGCCATTGCCATATCAGAGAAACAGAAAATATCCTGGAAGCACAGAGTACTTTACCCCAACTTAACAAAAAAAGAACATTTTGCGTAGTTGCGTCCACTGTTATTCAGTAGAATTTAATAAGTTCACTAATGTAATGTCACAATCTGATTGACTGAGCTATTGCACACTGCTAAAAACTAAGGTGCAGTGACTCGAGGTCATCCACATAATGGCGGCGTGATCTCATTGTTTCGGTGTTTCGGCACAATTA